>JAVSCE010007835.1:0-145392 GCA_032199065.1 Smutsia gigantea
TCCTAGCCACAGCAATCAGACAAAACAAAGACATACAAGGCATCCAGATTGGTAAAGAAGAAGTCAAATTGTCACTATTTGCAGATGACATTACTGTACATAAAAAACCCTAAAGATTCCATTCCAAAACTACTAAACTAATATCTGAATTCAACAAAGTTGCAGGATACAAAATTAACACACAGAAGTCTGTTGCTTTCCTATACACTAACGATGAACTAACAGAAGAGAAATCAGAAAAACAATTCCATTCTAATTGCATCAAAAAGAATAAAATACCTAGGAATAAACCTAACGAAGGAAGTGAAAGACCTGTACTCTAGAAAACTACAAGACACTCCTAAGAGAAATTAAAGAGGACACTAACAAATGGAAAAGCATCCCATGCTCTTGGCTAGGAAGAATCAATATTGTCAAAATGGTTATACTACCTAAAGCAATCTACAGATTCAATGCAATCCCTGTCAAACTACCAACAGCTTTCTTCAATGAACTGGAACAAATAATTCTAAAATTCATATGGAACCACAAAAGACCCCAATAGCCAAAGCAATCCTGAGAAGGAGGAATAAAACAGGGGGAATTACACTCCCTGACTTCAAGCTCTACTACAAAGCCACAGTAATCAAGACAATTTGGTATTGGCACAAAAACAGACCCACAGACCAGTGGAACAGAATGAAAATCCAAACATTAACCCAAACATATACAGTCAATTAATATTTGATAAAAGTGCCTTGGATATACAATGGGGAGATGACAGCCTCTTCAGCAGCTGTTGTTGGAAAAACTGGACAGCTACATGTAAGAGAATGAAACTGGACTACTGTCTAGCCCCATACACAAAGGTAAACTCAAGGTGGATCAAAGACCTGAATGTAAGTCATGAAACCATAAACTCTTAGAAAAAAACATAGGCAAAAATCTCTTGGACATAAACATGAGCAACTTCTTCATGAACATATCTCCCCGGGCAAGGGAAACAAAGCAAAAATGAACAAGTGGGACTATATCAAGCTGAAAAGCTTCTGTACAGCAAAGGACACCATCAGTAGAACAAAAGACATCCTACAGTATGGGAGAATATATTCATAAAAAACGTATCTGATAAAGGGTTGACATCCAAAATATATAAAGAACTCATGCACCTTAACAAACAGAACGCAAATAATCCAATTAAGAAATGGGCAGAGGACATGAATAGACACTTCTCTAAAGAAGAAATTCAGATGGCCAACAGGCACATGAAAAGATGCTCCACATCGCTAATCATCAGAAAAATGCAGATTAAAACCACAATGAGATATCACCTCACACCAGTGAGGATGGCCAACATCCAAAACACAAACAACAACGAATGTTGGCGAGGATGTGGAGAAAAGGGAACCCTCCTACACTGCTGGTGGGACTGCAAATTAGTTCAACCATTGTGGAAAGCAGTATGGAGGTTCCTCAAAAAACTCAAAATAGAAATACCATTTGACCCAGGAATTCCACTCCTAGGAATTTACCCTAAGAATGCAGCAGCCCAGTTTGAAAAGGACAGATGCACCCCTATGTTTATTGCAGCACTATTTACAATAGCCAAGAAATGGAAGCAACCTAAGTGTCCATCAGTAGATGAATGGATAAAGAAGATGTGGTACATATACACAATGGAATATTATTCAGCCATAAGAAGAAAACAAATCCTACCATTTGCAACAACATGGATGGAGCTAGAGGGTATTATGCTCAGTGAAATAAGCCAAGCCGAAAAAGACAAGTATCAAATGATTTCACTCATATGTGGAGTATAAGAACAAAGAAAAAATACTGAAGGAACAAAACAGCAGCAGACTCACAGAACCCAAGAACGGACTAATAGTTACCAAAGGGAAAGGGACTGGGGAAAATGGGCGGGAAGGGAGGGATAAGAGGGAAAAAGGGGCATTACGATTAGCAAATGTAATGTTGGGGGGGCACGGGGAGGGCAGTACAACTCAGAGAAGACAAGTAGTGATTCTATAGATCTCACTACGCTGATGGACAGTGACTGTAATGGGGTTGGTGGGGGGGACCTGATGAAGGGGTAGTTTAATAATCGTAATATTGCACATGTAATTGTAAATTAATGATAATAAAATAAATTATATTAAAAAAAAAAGAACCCTGTTGTATGTATATATCACATTTTCTTTATTCATTAACAGTTATGTACTGCATACTTAAAAATTCGTTAAGAGGGATAGATCTCAAGTTATATGCTTTTTACCATAAAATCAAAAAGAAGAATCTTAAAAAAAAAAAAGGAAGCTCAAGCTAGGGGATGGGGGCCCACAGGTGGGCTTATTCTGTTTTTGACATCACCATTATGGGACAGACTTTTCTCTCTCCCTGCTCTATGATGGTCATGGTCAGCCCTGTCAGGGAACTCCCTCCTGGCAGGACGAGGCTGGCAGCAGGACCACGGGGCTCCTGCAGGTGTGACAATGCCCAGCACCCCATGCCCAAGCAGATGTCCCCTCAAGTGTCAAGGGGCAGACCAGGCCCAAGCCCACTGCCTGCTCAGTCACCCCCAAGGGCATGGGTCCACCATTGGCTTAGACAAATCCGGATTTACTCATGGTGAGCAAATAAGTAAGTTTCCCGGCTCCTTCCTTTAGGAGAGCAAACTAAACCCAGCACATATTGAGGCAGGTGCTATGCAGAAACTGTCAGTATCAAGGCAATTATAACACCAACACCAAGAGTTATCATTTATCGAGTCCTGATAATGTGCCTGGGAATAGGTTAAGGCAGCTGTTAATAACAAACCGGCGCTATTATCCCCATTTTATAGGTGAGAAAACTGAAACTCAGAGCTATGAAAGAATTCAGAGCTAGAGACAGAGGCTCTTTCCTTCATATTGCTGGCCTTGAAAAATAATATGAATACCAAAAACGTCAGTGCCATTCCGTGAGATAAATGTATGCATATATGCCAGCAAGTGGAAGCAGGCTAAGCTACCTGAGGGTTCTGAATGGAAGGTTCCAGAACAGGATTCCATTTTCCAGCTTACTCTACACATAGGAGCAGGCCTGTTAGAATAAGGTCTGGTGAGCTCACCTGATTACACGAGGCCTCAAGGAAAGCATAATGGGAGGTTCCAGCCACACACCTGGAAAATGCTTGGAGGGACAGCAATGTGGCAGCTTCCAGCTTAAAAAAAAAAATTTTAACAATAACTAAAAGTGAACCACAGTGAAGGGTGTGTCCCCTTCCTCCTGTAGTAGGTGGAATAATGCTTCCAAAGATGACCACCTCCGAATCCCAGGACCTGTGTATGTTACCTTGCATGGCAAAAAGGACTTTGCAGATGTGATTAAGGTTAAAAACCTGGAAGCAGGGAGAGGGCTGGAATCATCTAGGTGGGTACATGAATCCTTGAGTGGAGATGCTTTCCCAGCTCTGGCCTAAAGAGACAGGACTATTGTCAGAGGTGCTACTCTGCTGGCTTTGAAGATGAGGAAGGGGCCATGAGCCAAGGGATGTGACAGTCTGTAGAGGCCCCAAAGGCAGAGAAACCCACTCTCCCCTAGAGCATCTAGAAAGGAAGGCGGCCCTGCTTACCTTGAACTTACCCACATGAAGTTTGTGTCTTGCAGAACTACATAATGTATATGAAATGTTAATAACAGGGGAAAATGGGTGCAAAGTATAAGGGAATTCTCTGCACTATCTTTGTAATTTCTCTGTAAATCCCAAACTGTTCTAAAATAAAAGTTTATTAAAAACACAGATACCCAGGCCCCATCCCTGACCAGTTAAATCAGAACCTCTGTCTCGGGGATCAAGCATCAGGATTTTAGAGAATCTCTCTGGGTGATCCAGATCCGCAGCCCAGGGCTGAGAGCCACTCATGCACTGAAAGCACATCATGAAGTGTAAAGCCCAGTGGAAAGACAGGTTGTGATGATTAACCAACCAATATATTATCTTCTAAAAATATTACCCAAGTAACGGTGACCATTGTAAATCAAAAAGCCCAGAGAGAAATAACAACAGGAATCACCCCTAATCCTGTCTCCCTAGTGACAGCTCCTGTTTTTGATGAATGACCTTTTACACTTCTTTCCTCTCAGATGCCTATATTCATTGTTTTTCCTCATTATTATTAAAGCACAGAACACAGCCCCAGTGTCTATGAGCTTGCCTGTCTACTTCTGCATCCTTGGTCTTCCGAGAGGGTGGGGAGCCCAACCCAGGTGAGAAGAGAGAAGCCGGAGCAGTTGATGTTGAATTGCGGTGAAACTCAGAGTAGAAAAGAGTTGCTGGGCAATACCACCTGCTTGGTAGGGAGACTGTTGTACATCCTGCAGCACTGCCACATTTCAGCTGCTGGGAGCTGCTCCCATGTGGTCACGCCATCTCCCTACTCCTGTTTCTCCTCTTGTGCTAGGACACCCAAAGACTCAGTCCAGGAACAGCCCCTGATCCAGCGTGTGCAGCGTCCCCGTGGAGGGTTCTCTGCCAGGGCTTCCTCTCTCAGCCCTTGGAGGCTGGTCATCAACCTGTCGCTCAATAGTTAATACTGTTGAACACTTTGTATGGCCCAGCTGGTCCACATCTGATGGCCTCTTTTAAGAGCTACACCTGCAAGTCACAAGTGCCTGGAGAAGCAGACTGAAGGGCGAGTCACAGCTCTGGAGGTTGGGGATAAATCTTGGCTCTCATAATCCTTGCTGTGTGGCCTCAGGAGAGTTGCTTGACCTCTTAGAGTCTCAGTTTCCTTGTCTGCAAATGGGAGCAGGGACTTCACAGGTTGGAGAGAGGCTTAAACAGAGGCTACGCCTAAAAGCATCTGGTACATGGTAGGTGTTCAGACAATGTCAGTTATTTCCTTAATGCTTTTCTGCTTGCTTTCCTTTTTCCTTTTCGTGAAGAAGGAGAAGGACTCCAAGCTTGGAGATCGGCTCATTCATTCTCAGTGGTATTCACAGAGTGCCTACCCTGCCAGGTGTCAGGCCGACCAGGAAGGTGAAGACTGTGGCCCTTCTGGTGCTGCTGGGAGGGCCCAGGCCCTGGAATCAGAGCTGGGTCCCCATCCCAGCTCTACAGCCTAAAACTGTGGTTCCCTGAGTATGTGATGCCATCTGTCTGTGGCTCAGTTTAGACAACTCTAAAATGGGAACAGCAGAGGATCTCGTAGGGTTCCTGGAGGAACAAAGGAAAAGACACTCATGGAGAGGCTTGAGGAGCTACAGGCTACCGTGTACTGACGAGGTTAGAGGCGGAACGGTGGGGGGCTGGTGAGATGGCTGCCCTGCAGAAGGGGCCGGAGGGCATGGCCTCCAGGACCAGGCCCTTGAGTCCCCACGGGAGCTTGTGTGGTCCTTTAAGACCATTATACAGATGAGAAAACCGAGATCCAGAGAATGGAGGACCTTACCCAAGAGGCACCAAATCAGGACCTGAAGCCATGTCTTCCAAGACCCAATTCACATACATCTGAGGTTCCCACCGCACTAGGGGAGTCTCACCAACAAGCACTGATGTCTGGGCTCTTTTGCTGGGTAGCTGCTCTGGCTGGGCTGATCATAGTGGAGGGGCTGCCTCCCCTGCCCACTGGGGACGCAATGTAGAAAAGGGGCCAGGAGCTTGGCCAAAGGGTCAGGGACCAACAGGGGGGTAACCTGGGAAATCTCATGCATGGGGCATGGCAGGCCCTGAGTAAACACGTGTCAAGTAAAGGTTGCTGGGAAAGAAAGCACACTTCCCTGAGAAGCACTACAGGCTCTGCTCCTGGGTGCTCTCCACTGAAACCTCATTCCTTCTCACAAGGGCAACCCTAGAAAGCAGCGCTGTCACTGTTCTTGTTGAAAGGTAAACTGAGGCACATTAGAATTTTTCAAGAGTTTATCAATTCAACTTGGGCAGCACCAAACCAACAGGGGTTAGAAACACCTGCACCAGCACACAGGAGCTAGGGGAGAGGTTTTTATACAGGAGACCTGGAAGCAAAGCAAGGAAATCATCTGGCTACAGCTTAAGCAGTTGCCTTATTTGGGAAATGTTAGTTGGCTGTTTGGGATTAGTGGTTCTTAAATTTAATTTTCTCAGATTCAAGAGCATTGATCCCGGCTTAGGTTTTGGTTCATGTGCATAGGCTGCCAAGGCTGTAAGAGCCAGCCCAGTCTAACGGCCTGCCTTTTCAATTACTCATTTCACATTCTCATGTCACAGATGAGGACACACAGGCACAGAGAGATGAAGTGACCTGCCTAAAACCGCACAACTAGCTTGGTGGAGGTTGGAGTAGAGGCCGTGATGTTCAATGGATACTAGACCGCCTCCAGGAAAAACAGGGAAATCAATAAAGGAATAGAGGAACGAAGGGAAGAGAAATATAAAGAATGGGAAAATGAAAGAGAATGAATGAATATTTCTTTATTATGCTATTTTTTTTCCCACCAGCAGAGTAATTTAATAAAGCAAAGTACACACTCAAGGAGGGAGTGCGGGCACGCCCCAGGGGTTCGGGTGGGTGGTCTTATAGCTAGAGTTCAGGCAGGGGTGGACTAGTCATTGGGTTCACTCGGGCCTTTCTTGGAATGGGGAAGGAAATTTCTGGGGCCTAGGGTGACACTCTCTTTTTGTCCTTCGATGGTCTTCCTCAGAACTGTCATGGCACCAAGACGTGTGATCTTTAGTATGCTCGGGGTGAAGTCAGGGCCGACTTCTTCATGTCAGATCTAGCAGGTCTGGTATCTATACCCTTCCTCCCCACATCCCGAGAGACCAGTTTACATGGGATGTTTAGAAAATAAACAAGCATGTAACCAAATGTAAACACGGGTCGAAGTCCCCAACCCGCTCCCTGCTCGCTGGCCACTCACCTGCTGCAACACGCCCCTCTCTAGGGAAAATGAGTGTCAGTCACTCTTGTGCTGCCGCTTTCTGCTGCGGGGCGCTGACGCTGCATGTGGGTCCAGCAGCTCCTCGCTGCCTGTCAGGGAGGGGAGAGGTCATGGAGTTGCCTCAGCAGTGTTTGTTTGTAAAATAAGTTTAGCGTCAGAACACTTGGCCTGATTATTTACGTAAGTGCAGCAAGAACAGCAATTGATCACACAGGCTCTCTTAAATGCGCTTTGCTGGAACGTTTCATAAGGAATTTCAGATTGGACTGTCAAAGGCCTCTCAGAATGGAGGAAGCCAAGCCAGGGATTCGCCATGAGGTTTCATTGGCAGCACCTATAGATTTGGGTGAATTCTTCTCTTCTTGAGGCCCTGAGATATTCTGAGGTTCCTGCACTTGCCAGGAAGTGACCTTCCTTCCTTACCTGGTAAGGCTGCTGGGAACCTTATAAGCAAGGTACCAGGCCAGTTGAACTTCCAAGTGGCTTTATTGGCTCCATAAAGTCAGCCTTAGTTCCTTAAGCTATCTGACCATATGAGTCTATGCATGTCTCTCTCAAATATGACATTCCAGTCAAAGCCTTGGTAATATAAACAAAGTTTTCAATTGTGTCCAGTTACAAGGAGAATAGATTCTTATGGAACTTATGCAAATAAATATACTGCCGTATAATACAAAAATATTCACTGAGAGTTTCCAAATTCTGGAGGGATTAGGTAGAGCGAGAAAGATAAATGTTTCAGTTCTGCTTGTAAAGGTATAACTTACTAAACTGCTGTAAGAGTAAGAGAAAAAGTTTAAAAACAAACACTTTTTTTTTAAAAGATCAGAAACATTTTGAGATGGAGCAGGGAAATGGGACAGGGTCATGCCATTGTAAAATCTATTTAGCCTATGAAAAAGGCCCATCAGATTCTTTAACTTAATCTGTATTCTGTTCTTCCTTTTCTTCCAACCCCTTAATCAATTAAGTAACTTTGTATAAGCAGGATGAGAGATAGACCTCTGAAGTGTAAATGAACCTATGTGGATAAAGAATGCTGAGATCCAGATCAACACATCACCTAAATAACCCTATTCTTAAGATAAAATTTCAAAGGAATTATGAATCACCAGTATACATCATGCCTTATGCCAACCCCTACCCAAACGGCCCTATAAAACCCCAAACCCAAAGCAGAGAGCAAGGAAGAACAGAGGGAGGAAGAGGAAGTTCATTGAACTCCAGCTCAGCATGGGGCAGATCCTTTGCTAACTCCTAAAGCCAGAGTTACCTGGCATCCAGTGTCCTCTTGATCTACATGGCTTGGGAATTATATCCCTGCCACCCGAGGATTTGATGGCGCCATGGAGCTCTGGATGGAGTGAGTTTATGTTCTGTGAACTTCCATGTCCCTAGTGGTCTGAAATAAAACAGGGAGAGAGAAATTTCCTTTGAAATTTTATCTTATTCTTCCTTACCTAGACTTGACCAAACTGTTCGTGAATTCTTTCTTGATCAGAGTCAAGAACCCTCTCCTGTTGGGGTTGAGGTTCACCTAGTGCACAGGGAGGCACCTCCCAGATGCAGCTGCCTGGCAACAATTTGAAACAAAAATTAATAAAAATTAGAATAATCCTCCTCAGTTTATTCAGTCTTATGTAATTAATTCTTCTGCTTGAATCCAGTTTTCTACTAATTCTGGAGTAAAACAATATCTGTAAATGACAGAAGATTTAAAAACGGCAATGGTTAAATATCTGATACGAGTCCATCAGAAGGCAATTGATGAGGAAATTTAGTTACTTCTGTAACATAACAGTTCAATAATCTAAGTTTAGCATCATTCATCTGACAATGCTTCCCAGGTAATTGTACATGTCAAATTAATAAGCCGAATTAGCTAAACAGTTCTCCTTTACTAGGAAAAAAAATCCTCTGATGTGTTCCAGGGACCCTCTGGAAAATCTCAGTGTTAACTACAGGCAAAAGGACTTTATTTAGAATTTGAATTGGGGGAGTTGTCAAAATTATCAAAAGGTTTTAAGGCACTTGCCTAAATAGGACTATAGGTCATCATGAAACAATACCTATCTATTTAACCAAGGTGACAATAAAAGATTTTAAAGGCAAATACAGGTTACATGGTTGTTAGCAAAGCTTAGCTCTTTCAATGTTAAAATTTTGTGTTCTTGAGTACTCAAAGACCTGATTCAGACAACACAAAGCACAAAAAATTATTCTGATAAATTAGAAAAGCCCTTCACAATCTCTTAACATTAAGAGCAGACCAATATTTCAAAAAGACATATGCACCCCTATTTTTATCGCAGCACTATTTACAATAGCCAAGAAATGGAAGCAACCTAAGTGTCCATCAGTAGATAAATGGATAAAGGAGATGTGGTACATATACACAATGGAATATTATTCAGCCATAAGAAGAAAACAAATCCTACCATTTGCAACAACATGGATGGAGCTAGAGGGTATTATGCTCAGTGAAATAAGCCAGGCAGAGAAAGACAAGTGCCAAATGATTTCACTCATCTGTGGAGCATAAGAACAAAGCAAAAATTGAAGGAACAAAACAACAGCAGATTCACAGAACCCAAGAATGGACTAACAGTTGCCAAAGCGAAAGGGACTGGGTGGGGTGTGGGTGGGAAAGGAGGGAGAAGGAGAATAAGGGGCATTACAATTAGCTGACATAATGTTAGGGGGGCATGGGGAAGGCAGTATAACACAGAGAAGACAAGTAGTGACTCTCTAGCATCTTATTACGCTGATGTACAGTGACTAATGGGGTATGTGGTGGGGACTTGATAACTGGGGGAATTTAGTAACCACAGTGTTGCTCATGTAATTGTATATTAATGATACTAAAGAATGAAAATGTTCTGGAAAAAAAAAGAGCAGACCAATATTCAAGAAAACTTTTTTCTTTAACAAACAAAACAAAATTCTAGTCCTGCTATGTACTTGGTATCAAAACTCATTCATTTCAGTCTCACATAGCATGACCACATTAAATTCCTTTTCCACAAGTGCATGTCCGGGGAGAGGAAATCCCAGGGCAAAATGCCTCTAAAAACCGAAATCAGTCAAAGGGAGAAATAAAGTTTAAAACCTGTTTATTGCTCACAAACTGCAGTCCACGGCCCCCTTTCTCCTCTGCTCCGGAAGAAGCCAGCGAGCAAGCCAGCCTCCTCCCCTTAACCTCTCAGGTTCAGACATGCCCTCGGTTGCCCAGGTTGACATGGAGATGGACTTCTCTCCACCCCTGAGAATATGCAAATACACCAAAGCCAGGCGAGATATTCTGGAAATGTTGCAGTTTTACCTACAACAAGCCTTCTGCAACCTTCTGTTTACATATAGAATTTTCCTTCCTTAAATAACCAGCTGTACTTTAGGACAAAATTATCTTCTTTTCCCTCAATAAAAGTGTATTTCCATTTCTCACACCTTCTCTTATCAAAACACACATCTTAATTTTCTTGAATTTGGAGACGTTTCCCTTATTATTTCAACTTATTCCCTTATTATTTCAATTATTGAATTAGAACTTAAAATCCTTAGAAACCTTAGTTTTCAGTGAAAACTAAGAAGTAAGCAATTGTTACAGTTACATTAGCATTCTTTAGTGAATGCTAAATTTTGAATACATTTCATAATTTCTAGAAACATGTGCTGCTTCATAGTAAAATCTTTCAATAAGCACAAAATGTTTACTAACAGCCCCATACTTGTTTTTCTCTGTAATAAGGAAGCCCAAAGTGGATAAACTGATATTCAGTTATTAATGTTTCATTATTTTATCTTATTTGGAAATGATCTATTTCATTCACTGCAGGCGGAGTAAAGACTTGGACCGGGGAGTAAGAAGTGTTAGACTGTGTCACGGAGGAGGCGCCAGGGAGCGCCATGAGTGCAGGAAATGGATCCTTGGAAGTTGACACTAGAACCTATAGGAGAAGGTGCCTTGGGTGAAGCGGCTTGTTCTTCTTCACAGTGTATCTTGACGCATGGACATTGTCTTGAGGTTGGCAGGTGGACTGACTGATTGAGAAAGAATTCATGAGCAGGTGGAGCAGGTACAAGCGAAGAGTAGTTTAATAAAGCAAAGTACACAGTCAAGGAGCAAGTGTGTGTGTGCTTCAGAGCACCTATCTTTTTAATGGAATAGTTGATACATAAACTAATACTTGTACCATATGTGAGACACAAAAGATACTAATAGAATGAAAAGCACCCTCAATCCACCACCAATCTAAGACAATAGAAAGTTACCAATGACTTGTATCTACTTAATCGGGGTTCTCTGAGCTGGTTACACATCCGGGGAGCTTAGACAACCATTCATATCCTCCAGGACCCTGACCGGATTTGTCTAGAGTTTGGCTGGGCATCTGGAATTTTTATTTTAAAGACATCTGGGTTTTTAAGATTCCCCAAGTGATTCTCATGCGCGGCAAGGTTTGAGAATCAATTGCTTATATTCTCCCTGTCGTGTTCCCGTGATTTCCCCCCCACCCCCCACCCACCCCCCTCACCATCTTCGCCCCACGTAACCATCATCCTGAATTTTGTGAAGAGAGTGGATCTTTTCCTTCATTCCTCCCTGTTGCCTGGACTAGCGATGTTTGAGATTGTGATCTCCCGCCCACCACGAGGAGGCACCAGAGGGGGACGGGAACCACAGCCTTTCTCTCTGGACTTCCGGTATCGCGCGGTGTGTAGCTTGGCCCTCGCGGCGCGCCGTCGCTGGACCCGTTGCCCAGGTAACGAGCCAGGAAACGCGGGCTTGGTGAAGCGAAGCCCGGGGACTTTGAGGCAGGACGGGCCCGTCTTGGTTGGCACATGCGAGAGCTCGAGTTGGGGCGTTCTTCGGGAACTCCGGAACGCAGAGACATGTAAGTCAGGAAGTTGGGTTCGGCCGAGAACCGCGTTGGGGTTGGGAGCCGCACAGCCCGGCCCCCGTGGCCCTGCGCTGCAGGGAACCGTGGAGGGCGTCGGGTCCCCCTTTCCCATCCTCACTCTGCTGTCTATGCGCTCTGGGTCCGACGCTTTTTTCTGTAATCCCTTTTGTCCCATGTGTATGTTGAGGCTGAGAGAGGAATGCGACTTGTTCAAGGGGCAGCCCCGCCTGTTGGTGGCCGATCGGGGACCGGAATCCAGTTTCTTTTTTTAATAAATTATTTTGGTATCATTAATCTACAATTACATGTGCAATATTATGGTTATTAAACTACCCCCCCCCCCACTTACCCCATTACAGTCACTGTCCATCAGCATAGTGAGATGCTATAGAATCACTACTTGTCTTCTCTGAGTTGTACAGCCCTCCCCGTGCCCCCCCAACATTACGTCTGCTAATCGTAATGCCCCTTTTTCCCTCTTATCCCTCCCTTCCCACCCATCTTCCCCAGTCCCTTTCCCTTTGGTAACTATTAGTCCATTCTTGGGTTCTGTGAGTCTGCTGCTGTTTTGTTCCTTCAGTTTTTTTCTTTGTTCTTATACTCCACATATGAGTGAAATCATTTGATACTTGTCTTTTTCGGCTTCGCTTATTTCGCTGAGCATAATACCCTCTAGCTCCATCCATGTTGTTGCAAATGGTAGGATTTGTTTTCTTCTTATGGCTGAATAATATTCCATTGTGTATATGTACCACATCTTCTTTATCCATTCATCTACTGATGGACACTTAGGTTGCTTCCATTTCTTGGCTATTGTAAATAGTGCTGCAATAAACATAGGGGTGCATATGTCTTTTTCAAACTGGGCTGCTGCATTCTTAGGGTAAATTCCTAGGACTGGAATTCCTGGGTCAAATGGTATTTCTATTTTGAGTTTTTTGAGGAACCTCCGTACTGCTTTCCACAATGGTTGAACTAATTTGCATTCCCACCAGCAGTGTAGGAGGGTTCCCTTTTCTCCACATCCTTGCCAACATTTGTTGTTGTTTGTGTTTTGGATGTTGGCCATCCTCAGTGGTGTGAGGTGATATCTCATGTGGTTTTAATCTGCATTTCTCTGATGATTAGCGATGTGGAGCATCTTTTCATGTGCCTGTTGGCCATCTGAATTTCTTCTTTAGAGAAGTGTCTATTCATGTCCTCTGCCCATTTCTTAATTGGATTATTTGCTTTTTGTTTGTTAAGGTGCGTGAGTTCTTTATATATTTTGGATGTCAACCCTTATCAGATACGTCATTTATGAATATATTCTCCCATACTGTAGGATGTCTTTTTGTTCTACTGATGGTGTCCTTTGCTGTACAGAAGCTTTTCAGCCTGATATAGTCCCACTTGTTCATTTTTGCTTTTGTTTCCTTTGCCCGGGGAGATATGTTCATGAAGAAGTCGCTCATGTTTATGTCCAAGAGATTTTTGCCTATGTTTTTTTCTAAGAGTTTTATGGTTTCATGACTTCCATTCAGGTCTTTGATCCACCTTGAGTTTACCTTTGTGTATGGGGCTAGACAGTAGTCCAGTTTCATTTTCTTACATGTAGCTGTCCAGTTTTTCCAACCCCAGCTGCTGAAGAGGCTGTCATCTCCCCATTGTATATCCAAGGCTCCTTTATCAAATATTAATTGACTGTATGTTTGGGTTAATGTTTGGATTTTCTGTTCTGTTCCACTCGTCTGTGGGTCTCTTTTTGTGCCAATACCAAATTGTCTTGATTACTGTGACTTTGTAGTAGAGCTTTAAGTCAGGGAGCGTAATTCCCCGTTTGATTCCTCCTTCTCAGGATTGCTTTGGCTATTCGGGGTCTTTTGTGGTTCCATATGAATTTTAGAATTATTTGTTCGAGTTCATTGAAGAAAGCTGTTGGTAGTTTGATAGGGATTGCGTTGAATCTGTAGATTGCTTTAGGTAGTATAGCCATTTTGACAATATTTATTCTTCCTAGACAAGAGCATGGGATGCATTTCCATTTGTTAGTGTCCTCTTTAATTTCTCGTAGGACTGTCTTGTAGTTTTCAGAGTACAGGTCTTTCACTTCCTTGGTTAGGTTTATTCCTAGGTATTTTATTCTTTTTGATGCAATTGTGAATGGAATTGTTTTTCTGATTTCTCTTTCTGTTAGTTCATTGTTAGTGTATAGGAAAGCAACAGATTTCTGTGTGTTAATTTTATATCCTGCAACTTTGCTGTATTCAGATATTAGTTCTAGTAGTTTTGGAGTGGAGTCTTTAGGGTTTTTTATGTACATTATCATGTCATCTGCAAATAGTGACAATTTGACTTCTTCTTTACCAATCTGGATGCCTTGTATGTCTTTGTTTTGTCTGATTGCCGTGGCTAGGACCTCCAGTACTATGTTGAATAACAGTGGAGAGAGTGGGCATCCCTGTCTTGTTCCCGATCTTAGATGAAAAGCTTTCAGCTCTCGCTTAAGTATGATGTTAGCTGTGGGTTTGTCATATATGGCCTTTATGATGTTGAGGTACTTGCCGTCTATACCCATTTTGTTGAGAGTTTTAATCATGAATAGATGCTGAATTTTGTCAAATGCTTTTTCAGCATCTATGGAGATGATCATGTGGTTTTTGTTCTTCTTTTTGTTGATGTGGTGGATGATGTTGATGGATTTTCGAATGTTGTACCATCCTTGCATCCCTGGGATGAATCCCACTTGATCATGGTGTATGATCCTCTTGATGTATTTTTGAATTCGGTTTGCTAATATTTTGTTGAGTATTTTTGCATCTACGTTCATCAGGGATATTGGTCTGTAATTTTCTTTTTGGGTGAGATCTTTGCCTGGTTTTGGTATTAGAGTGATGCTGGCTTCATAGAATGAGTTTGGAAGTATTCCCTCTTCTTCTATTTTTTTGGAAAACTTTAAGGAGAATGGTTGTTATTTCTTCTCTATATGTCTGGTAGAATTCAGAGGTGAATCCATCAGGCCCAGGGGTTTTGTTCTTGGGTAGTTTTTTGATTACTGATTCTATTTCGTTGCTGGTGATTCGTCTGTTTAGTTTTTCTGTTTCTTGCTTGGTCAGTCTTGGAAGGTTGTATTTTTCTAAGAAGTTGTCCATTTCTTCTAGGTTTTCCAGCTTGTTAGCATATAGATTCTCATAATATTCTCTTATAATTCTTTGTATTTCTGTGGGGTCTGTCGTTATTTTTCCTTTCTCATTTCTGATTCTGTTTGTGTGTAGATTCTCTTTTTCTCTTAATGAGTCTGGCTAGGGGTTTATCTATTTTGTTTATTTTTTCAAAGAACCAGCTCTTGGTTTCATTGATTTTTTCTGTTGTTTTATTCTTCTCAATTTTATTTATTTCTTCTCTAATCTTTATTATGTCCCTCCTTCTGGTGACTTTGGGCCTCATTTGTTCTTCTTTTTCCAATTTCAGTAATTGTGTCTTTAGACTGTTCATTTGGGAATGTTCTTCCTTCTTTAAATAGGCCTGGATTGCAATATACTTTCCTCTTAGAACTGCCTTTGCTGCATCCCACAGAAGTTGTGGCTTTGTGTTGTTGTCATTAGTCTCCATATATTCTTTGATTTCTGTTTTGATTTGGTCGTTAACCCATTGATTAATTAATGTTGTTAAGTGTCCATGTATTTGTGAGCCTTTTTGATTTCTTTCTAAAATTTATTTCTAGTTTTATACCTTTGTGATCTGAGAAGTTGGTTGGTAGGATTTCAGTATTTTTGAATTTACTGAGGTTCTTTTTGTGGCCTAGTATGTGGTCTATTCTGGAAAATGTTCCATGTGCACTTGAGAAAAATGTGTATCCTGCTGCTTTTGGGTGCAGAGTTCTGTAGATGTCTGTTAGGTCCATCTGTTCTAGTGTGCTGTTCAGTGCCTCTGTGTCTTTACTTCTTCTCTGTCTGGTTGATCTGTCCTCTGGAGTGAGTGGTGTGTTGAAGTCTCCTAAAATGAATGCATTGCTGTCTATTTCCTTCTTTAATTCTGTTAGTATTTGTTTCACATATGCTGGCGCTCCTGTGTTGGGTGCATATATATTTATAATGGTTATATCTTCTTGTTGAACTGACCCCTTTATCATTATGTAATGTCCTTCTTTATCTCTTGCTACTTTCTTCGTTTTGAAGTCTATTTTGTCTGATACAAGTACTGCAACACCTGCTTTTTTCTCTTTGTTGTTTGTATGAAATATCTTTTTCCATCCCTTCACTTTTAGTCTGTGTATATCTTTGGATTTGAGGTGAGTCTCTTGTAAGCAGCATATAGATGGGTCTTGCTTTTTTATCCATTCTGTTACTCTGTGTCTTTTGATTGGTGCATTCAGTCCATTTACATTTAGGGTGATTATTGATAGATATGTACTTATTGCCATTGCTGGCTTTAGATTCGTGGTTACCAAAGGTTCAAGGGTTGCTTCTTTACTATCCAATAATCTAACTTAACTTTCTTGTTAAGTTATTGTAAACACCGTCTGATGTTTCTTTATTTCTCTCCCTTCTTATTCTTCCTCCTCCATTCTTTATATACTAGGTGTTTTATTCTTTGCCTTTAGTTAGTATTTGTTTGGTCTGCTTTCTTTGCTATGATTTCATTTTCTCTGGTGACATCTTTTTAGCCTTAGGGGTTCTTCCTTCTAGAGCAGACTTTTCCCAAGCACAATCGTAGCCAGGCACTGTGTACATCTGCACGTAGGGGCTTCTGGCTCAGAGGAAAAGGTGCCTAGAGTGAGAGTGCTTTCAAGCGTCCAGTTCCCAAATTGTTCTGTGACCTGGGCAAATCGATTCCTCTCTGAGGGTCGCAGTTTCTCCATCGGTAAAATGAGGGGACTGCCCTTCATGGTAATCCAGAACACTTCCAGGTGTGGCATCTGGCCTATGCTCCTTCCTGGAGTCTTCCAAAGCCAGGGTATGTTGGTGTCTACAGAGCCTGGGCCCTGGTCTCACTGAGGGGAATTAGGATCCCAGCTTTTATTTCCTCTACATCATGACTTTGTAGTCTTGGGCAAGTCACCTTACTTCTTTGAACTTAAGCTTATTTATCTGCCAAATAATGGGGAGATTATAACAATAAAAAATCCAAATCTGTCAGGAGCTTTGCACATACACATGTTCCTTCGATTATTATCTGTTAACTTTGTGCTGAGCATAGAAGTCCCCACGTGCTTGGTGTGGTGTCGCTGGTTTCCTGTCTTTGTCAGCAGTGCCCTTGATGATGTCTGGCTCACAAACGGGTACAGTCCAGGTTTATTTAGACTGATGATTTGCAGCTCTGATGGCACATCATTTTTAAAATGCTGATGCCTGGAGCCTACACTAACTCTTTTAATTGGTCTGAAGTGGGGCCCAGGCTCCAGAAGCATGCAGCTAAGGGGTGAGGACCACTCACTGAAGAGATGAGGCCGAGCTTGTGCCGGTCCCTGCTATTGCAGCAGGCTCATTTTCCTACCATTGCTGTTCTCAGATGGCACTCCCCACGCTGCCCTCTTTGTGGTGCAGCCGGAGGCTCCTGGATCAGCAGACGGCACGACAGCGACACCGAGAGCAGGAAGCTCGGGTTCGGCAGCAGTGGGATCAGAATAGCCGCTACTTCAGGATGTCTGACATCTGCAGCGCCAAACAAGCAGAGTGGAGTTCCAAGACCTCCTACCAGCGAAGGTAATTGCGTGGTGACCACAGTTGGATGGAGGTGGGTGGCCACTTGCTGGTCAGGGGACATGGCCTTAAGGACCTGGGGTTTGTGGACAGCATGGTAGTTTTTCCAACTGGCAGTTGAAAAAGATTATCAATGAAGTAATACATGTATTGAAAAGGATAGAATGATAAGAAATGTATGGAGATTCGGGAAGTCTCCTTGTGACATCCCAGAGAGAACCATAATTAACAGTCTTATGCATATCCTCCCATACTTTTTCCTGTTTGTGTGTGTGTATAAATACACATACATACATTTTTATAGAAGTCCATGTAAAAACATGGTAGTTAAAAGCATGGGCTTTGGAGTGAGATCGAGATGGAAATCCTGACTCACTTGCTGCACGAATTAGCCTCAGTTTTCTCATCAGTGAAGTGGGGCTAAAACAGAACCTACTTCCTAGGGTTTATGGGATGATTACTAGAACCAGCCATTTATAGAGTACCCAGTAATTACTCACACAGTATTAGCTAGTACTATTATCATATATAAGCCCATTATACATTTTCTTACTGCTAAAACAAGGTTTCTGTGACCTGCTGTCTTCACTTTGGCTGGAGGACACCTTCCCATGTCACCACATCATGTCTGCCTCAGCCTCTTTTACCCACATAGCGGAGCAAAGCATGCCACGTGTGGCTATAGCACAGCTGATTTATGGAGGGCTCCTTCTCACCCAGCATGCACGCCTATCAGCGTGAGAAGATGAAGGAGGAGCATAGGAAGCGTCTGGAGGCCAGACGGGAGAGGCTCCAGCAGCTTCTGCTGGAAGAGCAGGACCTGCTGGCCAGAGAACTGGAGGAGCTGAGGCTGAGCATGGACTTGCGGGAACGAAGAATCCGGGAGCAGCACGGGAATTTGAAGTCGGCCCGAGAAGAGCAAAGGAAACTGGTAACTCCTCCTGGCCCTTTAGGCGGCTGTGGAGCAGGGGCACCCCCAGCCTGTCAGTGATCCGCATGTGGGGTCACCCCTGGGCACTCTGGTCTGACTAGACGGCAGTTAACCCCAGAGCCAGCCAGGAAGAGTGATTATGTTCTTCTCACGTGCTTTGCACAAGTCACTTCTATTCTCTTTGGCCCCTTGAGTCATTACATCTGAGTCCTTTTTCTTTCTTCCACTTTGGTGGTCCCACAAAGTCTGGACTGGTGTATTTTATCTCCCAAAGTAGTTGGATGGAATGGTGAGCCCCAGTCTCTGTGTTAAGTCTGCTGTGTACTTTGATCAGATCCGTAGCATCAGCGTTTAGCTCCCTTCCCTCACTGTTGTAAGAGCCCCTTGTCAGGGCGTCTGCCTCCACTCAGACGTCTGCCTCCCAGAGCTGCGGTGCAGGAAGTTTGCAGGGTGGCTGCAGTGTCGGTGTGCCACGGAGGAGCTCTCAGCCTCAGCTGACTTCCTGAGCTGTGGGCTCTTGGAAATGGGAATGGACTTGAAAAGTGACCTCAGGCTTCCCTCTTTGTGTTTTCTTGACAGATTGCTGAACAACTTTTGTATGAACACTGGAAGAAGAACAACCCCAAACTTCGAGAGGTGAAAACCAAGGAGAATCCTTCCTTTGATTTGCCAAAGCAGATAAGATAATGTTTCCCATTTTGTTTTTAAGCTTGCATCTTGTGCTGTGGTGAAACAGAGAATACTCTAGTTACCTAAAAACACTACACAGAAGATCTGGTTCCTTCAATCGCTTAGCTAACACTTACTGAACATTTGCTGCAAGCCTACCACCTCGGGTGTGGAGATTAGATGTGGGCCCCACTCTTAAGGAGTTTATGGTCAGTGCAGGAGACAGTGGGCAGCTCTCTACAGTGCAGACTGCAGGGTCCTGGGCAGGCCCAGGAAGATGGGTATCAGGGCAGCGCCCCCCTGAATCAGGGGTTGTGGAAGTATCCTAGAGGAGTTTCTGGGGTGCAGTAGTTTGGCAGAATATGGGTGTGAACTTGACAGTGTAGAGCTGAGGAAAGGACATTCTAGATTGAGGCTACCATGCAAGAACCAAGCCTGAGTCGTGAGAGCATAGCGAGTCCAGGGAGCTCCATGTGGCTGAGAGGTGGATGTCAGATAGGGAGGGGAACCCCAACAGCTGAGGCTGCTGAGGCAGACGGGACCAGGCTTGGGATGGCCTTCCCCTGGAAGCACTGGTCAGTGCTTGGATGTTTTCTAAGCAGGGGTGCAGGGGATCCCAGCTGTATTCTGGGAGCAGTAGCTCCAGCAGCAATGTCGAGGAGGGCAGGAAGGGTTGATGCCAGTTGAGGGGCTGCTGTGGCAGCCCAGGTGAGGGAAGGTGAAAGCCAGACCTGGGTGGCAAGAGAAAGGACAAATTTGCAAGGCCTGCGGGCAAGGAAGGGTACATCGTGGTCTGGGGGGCGTCGTCCAGCAGAGATCGGGCTTGGGGAGAATAATCTCATGACTGACAACATCAACTCATTTCAGCGTACACTTTGTGTTCAGTTTGGTGGTGGTAAGTTATGTGATTACTTAGAAGTTGCCAGTCACTAAGTTAATGGAGCATCTCGGCGCTCTGGAGTCTTGTGCAGATGCTCTGAACCATGGCAGGACTCCTCGCCCTGCCCAGCTGTAGGTTTAGGTGCGTCCTCCAAAGTCACTTACTCAAAAATGTTTATTCAAAACATTCAAGGTAGTTGCAAATATTTATATTTGTAAGTTGAGAAGGAAATTTAAAACTTTTTATAAACAATCTCCTGAACAAAAGCTTTTGGGCAATTTTTTAATTGATTTTCTGATCCGAAAGATTTCCTAAACCCCAATCTTTTCTTAACCCCAAGTTTGTTGTATATATTGATACAGGGAGTACATGTGTTCACAGCTACCGCTTGCAGAAGCTGCGGGAAGCCAGGCAAAGGGCTGTGTCTGCTCGCCTAGCTCCTGCTGCCCTGGGGCCTGGCATGCTTTAGGCTAACCAGGGGTGGCCTTTGAGATAGTATTTCCATTTTAGTGTCTACTGACCTGTTCCTGCTTGACGCCAAGGGTATTGGGAGAAAAGTTTCTGTTACTTTGTTCCAACTCTTGAGATTGGTTTAGAACTACCTGGTCTTTTGTTTGGTTTTCTAATTGACATGCATTTGGATTATATGTTGGGGTCACCTGTGCTCCTTTGCAAGACAACTGGGCCACTCTGAGTCCTCACAAAGGGAAGCCTGGTCATGCTCTGGTGCAGGGCACTGTGCCCTGCAGTGAATTTCTGTCAGATGAACCAGTGAGGAAATAATATTCTCCCCCTTTCATCCTCAGATTGAATTGGACCTTCACAAGAAGCACGTGATAAACTCTTGGGAAACTCAGAAAGAAGAAAAAAAACAGGTGTGGTACATGACTCTGGAAATAGTCTCACATGCTATGGTGGGAGTCCTGTGTTTCCATGTTTTTTATTTTTCTTGTTTTCAATGTTAATGACCCCAGGTCAGGAACGGACTTTTTCTCAAGTTACTTAACCCATGTTAAAACTGAAGGTTTGCTGCTCTTACACATTCTGGAATCCTATGTGATCCTTCCCAGGGGCAGAAGAAGACCAGGTGACCTGGGGTGGTCGACGGCAGGTGGAGCGTGCATCTTAAAGGTCATTTTTGTTGCTGGCAGGCTCTTTTGATGTAATTTGCATCATAAACTCAACCTTGGCTTACAGCAGCACCCCTGGGATAAAAGTCCACTCCTCCAAGAACTTTTACCTCCATATCTTTGCCTCTGGTTTATTTTGGAAAGTATCTTGCTGACTGTGGAAGGGGAAGGAACCCTGACATTCTTGAGCCCCTGCTGTGCCAGGTGTTGTGCCGAGTCCTCGTCATCTCTGAGGGAGGTGTCACTGCAGCAGCTCCCAGGAAGCGAGCAGCCCAGCAGAACGCACCCTTGTCCTGATCACAGCTGCTGAGGGGCACCACTACACTTCTCTGGTGTAGACACGGACTAGGGAACCAGGCCCTGTGGCCTGAGGCATAGCGGCAGGAGCTGGGTTTTTGCTGGCTGTATGTTAAGGATGCTGATCTCCTGTGTTCATTTGGCCCCGAGTAGCAAGAAGCCACCGAAGGGGAAGAGAACAAACGGTATGAAAACGAATACGAACTAGCCCGGAGGGAAGCTCTGGAACGGATGAAAGCAGAAGAGGAGAGGAGGAAACTGGAAGATAGGCTCCAGGCTGAGGCACTGCTCCGGCAGATGGAGGAGCTGAAGCTGAAGGAGGTGGAGGTGAGGGCGAGCACAGGCCACTGTGGCCTCCTCTGGCAGCGGCTTGTTATGAAACGAGCATTTAAAAAGCTGCACTGAGACGAGACCATACTGGCGGAGTGATGCTAAGGAGTGCGACAGCACTGGGTCCTCCCTTGTGTGGTTTTTCCAAGCTCCTGGGTTGTATGCTCGGATTCTATGACATTAACGCTGTGGAGATAGTGCCTGTTCTCTCAGATGTGCTTCAAGGTCGGCTGTGTCAGAGTCTTTTTAGAACTTTGATTTTCCAGTGCACTGAGTACACCTGACTTAGCCTGATGTTCTGGACCACAGCTCTCCCCAGCAAACTGGTTTGGGATCTTAAGCCACAAAACGGGAGGGATTTTGGTTGAGGAGGCTGCTTTGAAAATACTGTGTAGTGTTGGTGAGGGGCCTGGATCTTCCCGTTGAGTTGGAGGCCCTTCCCCAGGCCTGCATGACTGACCATGTAGAGCCACAGTGCCCCTGCTGACTCTAGGCGCTGAGCACTGGGCTGGGCGCTAGACATACAGCTGTGAGCAGAGCCACAGTCCTGGCCCTCAGGAGAGGAGCAGCCCTGGGTGGAGAGACAGGTCACGGTACTGCTGCCCAATGTCTGCTGAAAATGGAGATGGGGAGTGAAGGGAGGAGTGCTGGTGGTCACGACCTTAACTGGGCCTACTGTCGTTGTGACCATAGGCCGCCGAACTGAAGAAGGAGCAGGAGAGCCTGCTGAAGCAGCAGTGGGAGCTGGAGAGGCTGGAGGAAGAGAGGAAGCAGATGGCAGCCTTCCGGCAGAAGGCGGAGCTGGGGTGGGTGGGAGAAGGGCCCCCACCCGGCGCCTGCCCGGCCCAGGCAGGCGATCTCTCACTGTCTCAGCCTTGCATTGGGACTGATGCCAGAAAGGATACAACCTGTAGTAAGTCACTGTCTAACCTCTATAAAACTCTTCATAAGCCACTGAAGGAACCCATATTTTGCTCATTCTTAGACGCTTTCTGAAACATCAATATAACGTGCAACTCAACAGACGTGCACAGCAGATCCAAGAGGAGCTGGTAAGTGAAAACACAGCTTCACGTTTCTTTCTCTCTTTGGAAGAAACTGTTTGCCACGCTCACTAAGGAGTGCACTCGAGTAAGAGTGAAAACACCAAGGGAGATCCCCCGGGACCAGCCCCTGCAGTCCCTGCCCCTCCCCAGACGGGTCTGTTTGGTGTGTATCCTTCTAGGTATATTATGTGGGCACACGTTTCTAATGTACTTGAAGTGGCATTCCTCGGCATATTTACCTAACGGTAAGCCTCACGCTGAAGGTCAGCACACTTGGAGGGAGGTGGTTCTTTTTGGCTGGCTCCTCAGTCTTGTCAGGTATTTTGATGGGCTCCCTCACTGAGACTGGGACAAGGCAAGTGAGGGAGAGGCCCATTTCCCTCCCATCCGTGCCTGCTGCAGTCACGGAGGTCCTCGGGAGGCAGCGCCACTGCTGTTGCTATCTCATAGCTTTCCCCCGAGTATGTCTTTCCCAGGGTAGGCTCGCCAGAGTGCCTCGTGCTTGCCCGGCGCCCACTGGAGAAGCACAGGGTGGCTAACTCCCTAACAGTGTGTCAGCTTGTTTCCGGTTCTTCCCTCTCACATAACAGCTGCAGGGAGCGTTTTGTGCGTGTATCTTTGTGCATTTGTGTCTCGGTGGTCTATGTTGTTAGAAGTGGAACTGCTGCTAAATTGTGTTCTAAAAAGCTATGCTACCAGGTGTGTCTGAGGGCAGGGATATGCGTGTGGTGGCAGAGCGGTCTCTCCTCATAGGCTGACAAAAGCTCCTGGGCCTCCGCAGTGTTGTTTTAAACCATCCCTAAAAGGTTACAGGACTCTTCTGGAAACATCCCAGCGTCTTCCCATCTCTATCTCGGGAACATTGAGAAGCATCATGAGTGTCTGCTTCCAGTGTTGAGTGCAGAGAGGAGAGGGGCTGGCAGGTGTGGGAGGCTGTGGCTGGCAGGGCTCTGCAAGCGCCCTCTGTGCCTCCTCCCCCTCCCTTAGGAGGCGGACAAGCGCATCCTGCAGGCGCTGCTCAAGGCGGAGGAGGAGAACCAGCGCACACACTTGGCCAAGCGGGAGCAGGCCCTGGCTGACATGGTGTGGATGCAGCAGGCCGTCGAGGAGCGGCTGCAGCTGGAGCGGGCGCAGGAGGCAGAGCTGCGGATGCTGCTGAGGTGAGAGGCAGCAGCGTCCAGGCCGGACACTCCTGGCCGTACTCCGGCACCTTGGACCCCCGCAGGTCGCTCTGAGGGTTGTCTGTGTTACTGAAGTATCTGTCCTTGTTAATCTGTCCGTTGCTCATGAAGAGCACATCTTCATTAATGGACTTGGCTTGTGGGGGTGTTTCCCTTAGGTTATTGAAGTTGGAAATCATTAGGGTGTAGAGTAAGGATCTGTTCCTCTAAAACCTTTGAAATTTGAAAATTATAAATTATGGAGGTGATAGATGCTTATCAGTGGGTGTGGATCCTAAAAATTTATCTGGCAGATTAAAATAATCGAATCACAGGTAACATTTTTTGAGCCTCCCTTATTGTGTGCCAGACACTGTGCAAAGTACTTTTACTGTCTTCATCTTCTTTAGTCCTGACATCCAGCCAACTGGTAGGTACTTGGGTCACGGAGACTCAAGGAGGTCGCTTGCCCCAGGCCCCAGGGCGAGCTCGCAGTGACGCCAGGAGCCGGGTGACAGCAGCTCAGGCCCTGGCAGTGCTGCCCTCGCTCCTGGTCCTGAAGGGTTCACTCACCTCAGTGTTAAAGGGTCTGGGTGGAAGTCATCACAGGTGCTTTTTGCCGGAGATGGGGCATAAGAAGGTAAATTACTCCAGGAATAAATTCCTTACTATAGGGATGCGTTCTGTGAAGTTGTCCTTGATTATAATTGGGCACAGTTTGTGTGGTGCAGAAGTTTACTGGAAGGCTGGCCCCACAGAGGGCATGTGCTGCCCTCAGGGCTTTAGTTCTCTTCTGGTATCTACAATGGTGGGAAGGAGCCTACCGTCATCTGCTTTGTGTTTCCCTAGGGAGGAGGCCAAGGAGATGTGGGAAAAGAGAGAGGCCGAGTGGGCCCAAGAGAGGAGCGCACGGGACCGACTGATGAGTGAGGTGATCCCAGCTGGTCCCCTGGCAGGTGTCTGGGGGTTAGTGACCACATGCCCTGCCAGTGTTCTGGGGAGAGAGTCCTCTCTGCTTATTCTAAATGGGCTTTCACTGTCATTATAAAAATAATATAAGCTTATTAGAAAAAACTCAGAAGTACAAAAATGTTAAAGTTCCCCAGATCCTCATCATCTACAGAGCCCCTATTGCTGTATTTCCTTCTACTACTTTGAGGTTTCTATGCCTAATGTTTTCCTACATATTTCTCATTATACTATGCTGTTTGATCCCAAGCATTCTAACATGCTATTGCATCATCTGTAAATACCATCTTGATGGCTGCATAATATATCATCACATGGGTATACTACAGTTCTGTTTTTCGATTACCCTCTTGTGGGTATTTTAATTTTTTTCTAGTTTTGAGGTTTTGGGAGAGGTAATTGCAATAAGTCTTGGTGCATGAGGCTTTTCCATATTTAGCAATTTTTTCCTTGGGATGCATAGCCAGAAGTGGACGAAAAAACAACCTTTTCCTTTGTCATTATTTAAGTAATGCATGTAGGACACACCCCAACTAAAAGCAAGTCTTTGGGGAAAAAGGTGTTCATTATCCATGTATGGAAAGTTGTCTTAACATGGTTTAAAGTGGAAGTTGTATTTTGTGCATATCATTGTGCTACATTCTGGAATCTCTGGGAAATTGGGTCCCAGTGGTGTTTTCACTTTTGTAAATACCAGATATTTCCCAGCATCTTTTGATTTTCTCCATTAAAAATGTTCCTCCTAGTTGTGACCAGGAAGCCATATCTGTTGAGTTTACCAGGTGGTTTCCCTCTGTTCCTACTTCCTAAGTCCTGACCATGGTCTAGATGTGGTCCTGCTCTGTGCCCAGGTCTCAAACACAGCAGGTTTCTGCTGCTCTGAGCAGTAAATATAAATCCAGAAGGTTGAGGGGATGACTCAGACTCTGCTTTTGGTCACCTGCATGGCTTGTGGTTCCTTTCTTTTTCTGGTGGGGAGTGAGGTTCACCTTGTTGCTGAGCTTCTGTACCCTGGAGAGTGAGCTCCACCCCATCCCTTTGATCTCTTTGGTGCTCAGCTGTCTCTCTGTAACACACAATCTGTGCATTTTGTATGTGATGGGATGGGTGGGAAATGTGCCCGATGTTCAGAGCCATCCTGACGTCTGGGCTTGCCTTCATACAGCTTAGTCAGGCCTGAGCCTGGGATTAGGCTGCGTCCTGGTGTAGGTGCAGCTGCAGCCGGTCCATGGTTTGTACACCAGGCATCTGTTAGAATCAAACCAAAATCTTCCCTTCTCCTTTCTGCTGAGGATAGGTCCTGATGGGGAGACAACAACAAATACAAGAGAAGATTGAACAAAACCGGCAGGCCCAAGAAGAATCCCTGAGACACAGAGAGCAACTTATTCAAAGCCTTGAGGAGGCAAGAGAGTCAGCTCAACGTGAGAAAGAGGAGAGTGAAGAACTGAAATCAGCCAGGAAACGGGAGCTGGAGGCCCAGGTGGGGCTCTGTCCCAGGGTGGGAGGCAGCCTCAGCCAGGCAGGCAAGAGCAGCGGGCGGCAGGCCCTGCCGTGGCTCCCACATCATGGCACAGGATTCAGAGACCCTCACTTATTTCCACAGCCAGGCGCTGGTACTTTGTCCAAGGGGCCCACATTTGAGAGCTCAGTGCACCCCTGTTCATTTCCAGCTGAAACCCTGACCGTCCTGATGGTGGTTCAAGCTCACTCAGGTCCTGGGAGCACGGCTGGCATTACTGTCCGTCATCTCGTTTTCCTGTCTGCAGCCACAAACATTCGGCTCACTGGGCCACAAATCTCTGTTACTCAATTAAGTACCTAATAGGTAACAGGATAATCTCGCAACACGAGGCCACATCCACAACTTTTTACAAGTACATATCAGCACACATATCAACTTTCCAACACCATAAATGCCCTTCCCCTTCTTGGCATTTGCTGTCACTGCTATGTAGTTCTGATTGTCCAGCTCGGGTAGATCCACAGGCTTTCCCTCCTGATCAGAGGCAGGCTCTGCCCTGTAGACCTTGTTTGGGTGACTTGGTGCTTGGTGGTCAGGTTGCAGAGCGCCAGCTGCAGGCATGGGAAGCAGACCAGCAGGAGGAGGAGGAGGAAGAGGAGGCAAGGCGGGCAGAGCAGCTCACGGATGCCTTGCTGCAGCAGGAGGCGAAGATGATGGCTGAGCGGGGCCACCGACCCCAGGTGAGTAGCCTGCAGGGGAGGGGCCTGGCCCCTGCTCTCCTAGGTCTGTGTGAAGCCTTTGCTCAGCCCTGCTTCCCAGCCAAGCCTGGATTCTTCCTTGCATTTCTCCCTTTCTTGACTAGTAGGGAACCTTGACACAGGGTCTGTTTTGGTCCTTGGTTGGGCCTTGAATAGCTCTTGGGGTGATTTTGCTCTGGCCCCTGCTGCTGCAGCCCAGGGACTGAGGTCCTGACTGCTAAGCTGTGACACAGCCTGGTGACCCTGGGCGGGCTAAAGTGCCATCTAAGAGGAGCTTTGGCACAGCTGGTGGCAGGTGAAGGCACAGTTGCACTTATTGCTAACTCTCCGGGGAGCAGAACCAGGTAAACAGCGGCTGTTTCTCTTCCTCTCCTCCTCCCGGTACCTCTTGTCCCCTCCCCATTGTCTGATCCTCTCCTTGGAGCTCTCGAGGTGTAGAAACAGCATTTGCTAAACTTGACCATGGATCAGTGAGTGTCTCCAGATCAGGGGTTCACAGAGCATACTTTTACTTAAAGAAAACTCAGAGTGCCTCATTTATGGCTTAGGGTCAATGATTTTTCTGCTGTAAATGAAAAGTGCTTTTATCTCTTAATTAAATGGTGTTAATTCCCAATCCTCCAGACTGCTGATCTGATCAGTCTTATGTTTCTTTTCTCAGCCTTATGGACATCCCAGAATTGCTTGGAACTGACTTCCCTGGTACTATACGCACAGACTGCAAGATGCTGAGGTCTTTGCTATTCAACTGCCAGACAGTTTTACAATGTTCTTTTCTAGTGTTCGGGTCACTGGGAAATAGTTCAACGAGTCTGTTCAGGTCCATGATTCAATGGAGCAAGGGGCTGGCCAGACTTTACGGTGCTGTGGCTTTGCAGCACCCAGCAGGAGGCCCTATCCTGCCTTTCTTATCCAAGAAAGGGGTTTTTACTGTCACACGTTGACAGTGCTGTCACAGTCTTGTAATATATTTATAAATAATGTAAGATTCTATATCAGTGCTCAGAGCTACAAGTTGTGTCCATGATGGGATATCTGTTTTCCTGTTGTCTTATCCTAATTGTCAACCTCTGGTGAAGACTCCAGCTGGAGATAGGAGGGAAGTTTTTCCATTTTTAAAATTGCCATTGTAGAGATTAATCTAGAACTATGGCACATTGATGTACAGTGGGAAGACACATTTTTGGCTGATCTTTTGGGTCTGATTTTGTTTCTTCCAGTTCAGGTTAAATTTAAATTTAACTCTTCTGTTGAAAACAAACTCAAGTCTTGGTTCAGTTTATTTCAGAGTTCATTAATTATGGTCCCCAAAGGATCACAGCTTGTTTTCTGGATGGAAAGAACTGTGAGTCCTGAACAGTCTGATGTGGTCCATGGATGCTTTCTGGAAGCGTGGTGAGAGATGAGTCATTCCTCTTTTAAGAGGCATTTCAGTAGACGTCCCAGTAGAGCACTGTGTGGTAAGGTAGTGATCCCAACATATGTTACTGAGCCTCAAAAGGTCACCTGGGTGGCTGACTTTTTGACATGGCACTTTGGACTGCTAGTGTCTCAGGAAGGCCTCAGCACCCAGAAGGTGCAGCCTTCTGGGATTTATGTGCCAGAGGAAGGGCCATCGAACCTGAAGAACCTAGATCAGCCTCAACCACAGATCAGCCAAAAATTTATCTTCCCACTGTTATACCAATGTGACGTAGTCCTAGATTAATCTCTACAAAGAGCTGCAAGCCCCTTACAGCAATAATCATATTTTTATGACTTGTATTTTTTTCATACTCTTCCTGTGAGGTTTCAGTTTTCATTAGATTGTGTTCCAGATTAGGTATCTCAGTAAATTACAGCTAATTACAAGACTGTGTTCCAGGTTATTAAAAACCAGAGTTTATTAAAAAATCTTGAGTCTAAGGGCTGCAATGCCTTTCACTTCCACTGTGCTATAAAAAGAAATTGAGCAGCAAACTGCATCCTTAATCTGTTTTTCATTTTCTTGTCTTGAATTTCTTGGCCATGCCCCCCTGAGCCCCCGTTTCATTATGCATGCTCATATTTACTTTCCCTGTTTCAGATGTTCATCAATTGTGAAATAAAGTTCTGGTTTGATGGCATTGCTTCCAGGCTTCATTACTGTTGCTATTAATTGCTGCAAAGTGGGTTGTGTGAAATGATAGATTTTTACTGATTTAATCCACATTTCCTACAGGGTTGGGTATTTTCTGTGACCAGTCACATTTTCTGGGTTATATTCATTTTTCTTAAGAAAAGTGGTATTGTCTCTCCTCTCGAGGCTCTTCCTAGTAAACTTCAGAGAATTGCTAGCATTCTGTTGCCTGAGCTCCAGTATAGAATCCATGTGAACAGAATGCCTGGTAAATAGACACTCAAATATTTCCTGAGTATTTTTTATTTCTTTGAATTTGTTTTTGAATCTGCTGGTAATCTTCCTTATTAGCATTAAATAGTATGTTACACTGGTTCTCTGCCCTAATATATTTATACGTTTTCTCTCTAAACTGAACCAAAATATTTGTTTCTAAATTTAGAGTTTCCACTGTCTTAACTATTTCTGGTGTGGCTCATACTCCTGTTATCTAGTATATATTTTGATTGTGTTGTGGTTATATATACATATATTGGTTTACTGTTTTAAAGCACCTTTTTCTAATTACTATAAAAATTATTCTTCAGTAGATTCTTCTACAAAGTTGACTTTCTTCAGAACAGATAGTGTTGAAGCCACTGCTAATAAAAAATGGTTCTTATTTTGTTCTGTATGTGAATGATTTTTACTCTTCGTACTCATTCAGCAGCTTTTCTCCCTAAGGAAGAGGTAGTGCTCAGCCTGTAGTTACAAAGCTAAACGAGAACAGTGACGGGAATCAGACCCAGGACACAGATGAGCAGACGTCACTAGCAGGCACAGAGCCACTTACAACTCGGGGGACTGAAGGGCCCATTTGTGCAATGAATATATTCAGTACATCCTTATTTCTTTATGGATATAATGACTGTTTTTTCATAATCTGGGTTTTTAGGTAGTTTTCAGTGTTTATAAAATATAATGCATCATTATAATGCCTTCAAAAGCATTAGCCTTAGCAGTGCTTTGCTGACCTTCACAAAATCCAGCCACGAAGCCACAGGGAATTTTATTGTAGGGAGTTTGACACTGCAGTGTCTTCATCTCAAAAGGGCGTTTACTTCATGGCTCAATGTTATGGTCACTCAAAAATCTAAAAAATATATATATATCTCCAAGGACACAAGCCTGTGATTTTTGTTTTTTAATTAAGACTCATTTTTTAAGAGTGGTTTTAGGTTCACAGCAAAATTAAGGGAAAGGTATACAAAGATTTTCCATAGAACCCCTAGCCCCACACATGCATTGCTTCCCACATCATCAGTATCTCTCACCAGAATGGGACATTTGTTATAATTGATGAACCCACACTGACACGTCCTAATTACCAAAATACATAGTTTACTTTAGGGTTCTCTCTTGGTGTCGTACGTTCTGGGGATTTGGACAAACGTATAACGACGTATCCTTTGTTACAGTATCATACAGAGAATTTTCACTGCCCCCAAATTTTCACTGTCTATTCATCTGTCCCTCCCCTCGACCCCTAGTAACCACAGATCTTCCTACTGGTAACCACAGATCATCTTACTGTCTCCATAGTTTTGCCTTTTCCAGGATGTCACAGAGTTGGAATCATATAGTATGTAGCATTTTCAGATTGGCTTTTTCACTTAGTAACATGCACTTAAGGCTCCTCTGTCTCCTTCATGACTTGATAGCTCATTTCCTTTTGGTATGTGAGTAATAGTCCATTGTTTGGATTTATCCATTTATCTACTGAAGAGCATCTCGGTTGATCCCAAGTTTTGGCAGTTCTGAATAAAGCTGCTATATACATCTGTGTGTAGGTTTTTGTATGGACATAAGTTTTCAGCTCCTTTGGGTAAATGCCAAAGGGAATGATTACTGGATCATATACGTAAGAATATGTTTAGTTTTGTAAGAAACCACCAAACCATCTTCCAAAGTGGCTGTACCATTTTGTAGTCCTAACCAGGAATGTGTGAGAGTTCCTATTGCTCCACATCTTCTAGCATTTGGTGGTGGTAGTGTTCCAGATTTGGGCTATTCTAGTAGTGTGTGGTGGTATCTCAGTTTAATGTGCATTTTTCTGATGACAAATGATGTGGAGCTTATTTGCTATTTCTATATCTTCTTTGGTGAGGTATCTGTTAAGATCTGGGTCACTTTTTATTTAGGTGGTTTGCTTTCTAATTACTGAATTTTAAGAATTCTTTGCATATAAAGGATAACAGACCTTTATCAGATGTGTCTTTTTTTTTTAGGTCTTTCTCTCTTTAATCTCAACATGGTAAAAGGTATCCATACTTCCTAACCTTACTTTTTTTTTTCATCTTGAGGTATGATTAGACAACCAACGTTTGACTGATAATGTGCCAGAAATCATTCTAACCACTCACATAGAAAATCTTAAATAACTTTACAAAGGGGTATGTATTACCTGTTTTTATAGTTGTGGAACCTAAGGCTTACAGAGGTTTCAGGTGTAATAGCAGGTCCAACATCACAGGTGAGGAGGTAACGCGGCCAGGATTGGGAGCTCGGCAGTCCATACCTGATTATTTCAGTTTTCCAAACTCCAAAATTCTTTCTTTTAAAATCACTTTTAACACTATATTCTCCTACAAGTATCTTATATTGTTCTTACCTCATAGATTTAAAAGAAAAAATTACATACTAATTTGTACCTTTTTTCTTTAAACATCTGTAATTTTATGAACATCTTAGTCACAAAGCCAAATTAACTATAATCATCAGTATATGAATAAAGGGAAAACTTTTTTCAGTAATACATAAATCCCTATTACTGAAGTACTATATAGATCATAAACAAACTCAAGAATATCCATTTCATCTACCACTAATATGCTCCACATGGTACCTAACATAGTAGATACTGAAATATTCATTAGATACACTGAATTAGACAAATAATCTGGCACAAGTTTTTATATTTAAACGCTAAGGTCAGAAAGCAAACTCTACCTAAATTACTTTGTGATTTGAGGTGGGAGAAAAAAAAGACAAAGTAACAAATACAGAACTAAATAGTGGCCAGGCTGAAGCCAAAATTAAACTACCATAAAATGTATATCCTGGCTCTCCTTAAAAATCACTAAAAGACTGCACATGTATGTAAAATAATGATACCAAAATAAATTATTTAAAAAAATCACTAAAAGAACAAAACTAAGGTAGGTCTTTTAACATTAATGCAAGTTTTATTCAAGAGATAATATTAAAGAAAAGTTGAATTCTAACAAAGGAAAAATTTACCAGTGATCCACCCTAAAGTAAAAAGTGGAACAGGGGATCATTTACAACACAGATAAATTCTAATGTTACATTTCTGAATAAACGTGTATTTGCTTCTTTGAGAGAGCCATTTTTCTTAACATCTACTGATAAGGCTCTGTGGACTGTGTTCAAACTTTATAAACACACACACACACCCTCCTTTAAATAAAGTACCTTGGATTTTTACTCCAGGCTGTTTCTGCAAGTACCTAGGACCCTATAACTTAAAAAAAGATTGTGTATTTCTACATGAATTGGGACCCTATAACTTAAGACTGCATATTTCTACACAAACTCAATTTGAACTGCCTTAACTATAATGTGTTATTTACCACAATTAAAAAAAATAGATCAATATTTATTATGACTTCATAACTCCTTCAAATTATACTTTAACATTTGACATGGTACTTCAAAAAATTAATATTCAAGGCCTCAGTTTTCGATAATAAGAATTAATAGGAATATATTCAAGGCCTCAGTTTTCGATAATAAGAATTAATAGGAATATCCTAAAATAAAAGCTTTCTTATAAAAACTACCTGTTATAATACAGATCATATTCTATTCCATAATTCTGATAAAAATGTGTTTTTTGGTAATGAAACAAGTTTAGGATGATTCATTCCTTGGAAAAATCTTAATGGCAGTCATTCAATGAAGTAGTCAGTCATTCCTGGATTCACAAATACTCAGAAGATTCTGTTAGCATTGACCAAGTTTGGGGGATTTTTTTGGTGGTTATTGCTTTAGTTAGCAATACATGAATTTAAGGAAAAAGAACATCTCCCACTAAGCCTTATTTTAAATATTACAAAATTTACACAGAAGATAAGACTCACAGAGGCTATAATGTTGGTATCTTATGTAACTGCACCAATGGGTGCAGGGTTTTTTAGAGAATGTTCAAAGTTTTTTTGCTCTAAAAAAAATGCCCCAGGACTCTCTTGTCCCCTCCTGGCGTGAGCCAGGAACTCTGTCCTTTCACTCTTATCTCTAAATAGAAACCTGTACCTTGCTGTCCTACCTTGACTGTTCACGAAGTTCATTCTTCGGCTCTGTGAACAAGAACGCCGGCATCAACAGCTCTTAATGGCTTGCAGCCTGTGGCCTGAACGTACCTGTCCAGACTATTCTTCCTTTTTTTGAGAGAACACTTTCCAGTAACTTCCTGAGAAAGAGTGACTTAAGAGGACTTCCGGGAAGATGGTGGCATGAACAGGGCAGCAGAAATCTCCTCCCAACACTATATTTATCTAGGAAAATACAGCAAATACAACTATACCTAAAAGAAAGACCAGAATATACAGGAAAGCGCACACTGTGCAGCTACACCCGGGAGGACTCAGCACCCCAAGAGGCGGTCTTAAAGAGCCCAGCTGACATACGTGGCAACTACCAGAGACCACTTCTATAGGCATGAAAAGACAGAGGAATATGGTTCAGACTAAAATCAACCAGAAGGGATGGAAATGCACAGTCTTCCTGAAAAACAATTCAGAATAAAAGTCATAACCATGCTGATGGATCTATAGAGAAATGTACAAGAGCTGAGGGAGGAAGTGAGGGAAGTGAGGAAAGACAATGCAGAAATCAGACAAGCAATCGACGGCTTAACAGCAGAATGGATGAGATGCAAGAGACTGTTAATGGAATAGGAATCAGAGAACAGGAGTACAGAGCAGCTGAGGCAGAGAGAGAGATAAAAGGATTTCTAGGAATTAAAGAATATTAAAGGAACTGTGTGACCAATCCAAATGGAACAATATTCGCATTATAGGAGTGCCAGAGGAAGAAGAGAGAGAAAAAGGAATAGAAAGTGTCTTTGAAGAAATAATTGCTGAAAACTTTCCCTCGCTGGGGAAGGAAATAGTCTCGCAGTCCACCAAAGCCCACAGATCTCCCAACACAAGGGACCCAAGGAAGACAACACCAAGACACATAATAATTAAAATTGCAAAGATCAAAGATAAAGACAGAGTATTAAAGGCAGCTAGAGAGAGAAAAAAGATCACCTACAAAGGAAAACCCATCAGACTATCATCAGACTTCTCAATAGAAACCTTACAGGCCAGAAGAGAATGGCATGATATATTTAACGTCATGAAACAGAAGGGCCTTGAACCAGGAATATTGTATCCAGCCCGATTATCATTTAAATATGACGGAGGGATTAAACAATTTCCAGACAAAAGAAAGTCGAGAGAGTTTGCCTCTCATAAACCACCACTACAGGATATCTTAAATGGACTGCTCTAGAGGGAAGTACCCCTAAGGCTAAAAAGATGTCACCAGAGAAAATAAAATCATAGCAAAGAAAGCAGACCAGCCAAATACTAACTAAAGGCAAAGAATAAAACACCTAGTATATAAAGAATGGAGGAGGAAGAATAAGAAGGGAGAGAAATAAAGAAACATCAGACAGTGTTTACAATAACTTAACAAGAAAGCTAAGTTAGACTGTTAAATAGTAAAGAAGCAACCCTTGAACCTTTGGTAACCACGAATCTAAAGCCAGCAATGGCAATAAGTACATATCTATCAATGATCACCCTAAATGTAAATGGACTGAATGCACCAATCAAAAGACACAGAGTAACAGAATGGATAAAAAATCAAGACCCATCTATATGCTGCTTACAAGAGACTCACCTCAAACCGAAAGATATACACAGACTAAAAGTGAAGGGATGGAAAAAGATATTTCATGCAAACAAAAAAGAGAAAAAAGCAGGCGTGGCAGTACTTGTATCAGACAAAATAGACTTCAAAACGAAGAAAGTAGCAAGAGATAAAGAAGGACATTACATAATGATAAAGGGGTCAGTCCAACAAGAAGATATAACCATTATAAATATATATGCACCCAACACAGGAGCACCAGCATATGTGAGACAAATACTAACAGAATTAAAGGAGGTACTAGACAGCAATGCATACATCTTAGGAGACTTCAACACACCACTCACTCCAGAGGACAGATCAACCAGACAGAAAATAAGTAAAGACACAGAGGCACTGAACAACACACTAGAACAGATGGACCTAACAGACATCTACAGAACTCTACACCCAAAAGCAACAAGATACACATTTTTCTCAAGTGCACAAGGAACATTTTCCAGAATAGACCACATACTAGGCCACAAAAAGAACCTCAATAAATTCAAAAATATTGAAATCCTACCAACCAACTTCTCAGATCACCAAGGAATAAAACTAGAAATAAATTTTAGAAAGAAATCAAAAAGGCTCACAAATACATGGACACTTAACAACACTCTCCTAATTAATCAATGGGTTAACGACCAAATCAAAATAGAAATCAAAGAATATATGGAGACTAATGACAACAACAACACAAAGCCACAACTTCTGTGGGATGCAGCAAAGGCAGTTCTAAGAGGAAAGTATATTGCAATCCAGGCCTATTTAAAGAAGGAAGAACATTCCCAAATGAATAGTGTAAAGACACAATTACTGAAATTGGAAAAAGAAGAACAAATGAGGCCCAAAGTCACCAGAAGGAGGGACATAATAAAGATCAGAGAAGAAATAAATAAAATTGAGAAGAATAAAACAATAGAAAAAAATCAATGAAACCAAGAGCTGGTTCTTTGAAAAAATAAACAAAATATATAAACCCCTAGCCAGACTCATTAAGAGAAAAAGAGAATCTACACACATAAACAGAATCAGAAATGAGAAAGGAAAAATAACGACGGACCCCACAGAAATACAAAGAATCATAAGAGAATATTATGAGAATCTATATGCTACCAAGCTGGAAAACCTAGAAGAAATGGACAACTTCTTAGAAAAATACAACCTTCCAAGACTGACCAAGCAAGAAACAGAAAAACTAAACAGACTAATCACCAGCGACGAAATCGAATTGGTAATCAAAAAACTACCCAAGACCAAAACCCCTGGGCCTGATGGATTCACCTCTGAATTTACCAGACATATAGAGAAGAAATAACACCTATTCTCCTTAAAGTTTTCCAAAAAATAGAAGAGGAGGGAATACTTCCAAACTCATTCTATGAAGCCAGCATCACTCTAATACCAAAACCAGGCAAAGATCTCACCCAAAAAGAAAATTACAGACCAATATCCCTGATGAACGTAGATGCAAAAATACTCAACAAAATATTAGCAAACCGAATTCAAAAATACATCAAGAGGATCATACACCATGATCAAGTGGGATTCATCCCAGGGATGCAAGGATGGTACAACATTCGAAAATCCAACATCATCCACCATATCAACAAAAAGAAGAACAAAAACCACATGATCATCTCCATAGATGCTGAAAAAGCATTTGACAAAATTCAGCATCCATTCCTGATTAAAACTCTCAACAAAATGGGTATAGACGGCAAGTACCTCAACATCATAAAGGCTATATATGACAAACCCACAGCTAACATCATACTTAATGGCGAGACGCTGAAAGCTTTTCATCTAAGATCGGGAACAAGACAGGGATGCCCACTCTCTCCACTGTTATTCAACATAGTACTGGAGGTCCTAGCCACAGCAATCAGACAAAACAAAGACATACAAGGCATCCAGATTGGTAAAGAAGAAGTCAAATTGTCACTATTTGCAGATGACATGATACTGTACATAAAAAACCCTAAAGACTCCACTCCAAAACTACTAGAACTAATATCTGAATTCAGCAAAGTTGCAGGATACAAAATTAACACACAGAAATCTGTTGCTTTCCTATACACTAATGATGAACTAACAGAAAGAGAAATCAGAAAAACAATTCCATTCACAATTGCATCAAAAAGAATAAAATACCTAGGAATAAACCTAACGAAGGAAGTGAAAGACCTGTACTCTGAAACTACAAGACACTCCTAAGAGAAATTAAAGAGGACACTAACAAATGGAAATGCATCCCATGCTCTTGTCTAGGAAGAATAAATATTGTCAAAATGGCTATACTACCTAAAGCAATCTACAGATTCAATGCAATCCCTATCAAACTACCAACAGCTTTCTTCAATGAACTGGAACAAATAATTCTAAAATTCATATGGAACCACAAAAGACCCCGAATAGCCAAAGCAATCCTGAGAAGGAGGAATAAAACAGGGGGAATTACACTCCCTGACTTTAAGCTCTACTACAAAGCCACAGTAATAAAGACAATTTGGTATTGGCACAAAAACAGACCCACAGACCAGTGGAACAGAATAGAAAATCCAAACATTAACCCAAACATACAGTCAATTAATATTTCATAAAGGAGCCTTGGATATACAATGGGGAGATGACAGCCTCTTCAGCAGCTGGTGTTGGAAAAACTGGACAGCTACATGTAAGAGAATGAAACTGGACTACTGTCTAGCCCCATACACAAAGGTAAACTCAAGGTGAATCAAAGACCTGAATGGAAGTCATGAAACCATAAAACTCTTAGAAAAAAACATAGGCAAAAATCTCTTGGACATAAACATGAGCAACTTCTTCATGAACATATCTCCCCGGGCAAGGGAAACAAAAGCAAAAATGAACAAGTGGGACTATATCAGGCTGAAAAGCTTCTGTACAGCAAAGGACACCATCAGTAGAACAAAAAGACATCCCACAGTATGGGAGAATATATTCATAAAAAACGTATCTGATAAAGGGTTGACATCCAAAATATATAAAGAACTCATGCACCTTAACAAACAAAAAGCAAATAATCCAATTAAGAAATGGGCAGAGGACATGAATACACACTTCTCTAAAGAAGAAATTCAGATGGCCAACAGGCACATGAAAAGATGCTCCACATCGCTAATCATCAGAGAAATGCAGATTAAAACCACAATGAGATATCACCTCACACCAGTGAGGATGGCCAACATCCAAAACAAACAACAACAAATGTTGGCGAGGATGTGGAGAAAAGGGAACCCTCCTACACTGCTGGTGGGAATGCAAATTAGTTCAACCATTGTGGAAAGCAGTATGGAGGTTCCTCAAAACTCAAAATAGAAATACCATTTGACCCAGGAATTCCACTCCTAGGAATTTACCCTAAGAATGCAGCAGCCCAGTTTGAAAAAGACATATGCACCCCTATGTTTATCGCAGCACTATTTACAATAGCCAAGAAATGGAAGCAACCTAAGTGTCCATCAGTAGATGAATGGATAAAGAAGAGGTGGTACATATACACAATGGAATATTATTCAGCCATAAGAAGAAAACACATCCTACCATTTGCAACAACATGGATGGAGCTAGAGGGTATTATGCTCAGTGAAATAAGCCAAGCCGAAAAAGACAAATATCAAATGATTTCACTCATATGTGGAGTATAAGAACAAAGAAAAAAAACTGAAGGAACAAAACAGCAGCAGACTCATAGAACCCAAGAATGGACTAATAGTAACCAAAGGGAAAGGGACTGGGGAAGATGGGTGGGAAGGGAGGGATAAGAGGGGAAAAGGGGCATTACGATTAGCAGATGTAATGTTGGGGGGGCACGGGGAGGGCTGTACAACTCAGAGAAGACAAGTAGTGATTCTATAGCATCTCACTATGTTGATGGACAGTGACTGTAATGGGGTGGGGGGGGACCTGATGAAGGGGTAGTTTAATAACCATAATATTGCACATGTAATTGTAGATTAATGATACCAAAATAAATTATATATATAAAAAAACCCTGTTCAAACATAAAAAATAAAAATAAAAATAAATAAATGCCCCTACTTTTCAGAGTGTTTCCATTCTTCAATAGGAGACTTGAACACCCAAACAGCTTTGCTATCAAAACAAACCACTCTGGTTAACAAACCAAAAACATGAAATGAAAGTGATAAAGAACAGTTTTCACAGTTAACAATAAATAAAAGTGCAGTAGGTTTTCAAGTAGAGCATGTAGTTTAAAAACTACATGAGTATTTGGCATAGGTCATCTCTTAAAGGCTCTCCGAGGGACCCTGCCATTACTTATTGTGGTCATGACTGTTTGATTATTAGCTGTTCCTGGCAGATTTATAGGTCCCCGACCATTGCTTCTACCAGCTTATGAAACTTGGCATCCCCTTGATTCTGGGCCAGTTTGAACCCCATTTCACACTGATCCAAATGTACCTGTACGCATATTACCATTCATGGAATTATTATTCTGTTCATTGTGTGACCCTTTGTTCTGTTGTCCTCGATAACCTGGGTTGGGTTCACTGAAATTTGGCGCTTCTGAATAAACCATACAAAATTTTCTAATTTTTTGAAGTTCTCTACCCCTTCCAGTAAAGTGTCAGACATCTTTTCCACATGATGCATAGCCTCTGGTCAATCGTATAATATCCCCTGGCTGTGTAAGACCTCCGATTTCATCCCACATGGAAACAGTGATGCCGCCTGTTTTATCTGCTGCTTTGCATGATCTCACTTCATGGCTGTCTTTGGTTTTGGTCTTTGGTTGTGAGGATTTAAAAATCAACAGGGGACAGGGGTATATTAGATAATGAGGACTTCCAGAAAGGCACACTCCTCCAGGGTCACAAGAGGTCTGAGCGGCGGGAGAGCTGTAGTCCCCAGATGTGTCTTTTGCAAATATTTTCTTTTAGGCTGTGGCTTGTTTTTTAATTTTCTAAAAAGTTATGGCCATACCCAAGTTCATCTAGGTTTCCTCCTGTGTTATCTTCTAGGAGCTTTATAAATCTCCATTTAACAATCAGGTCTGTGATTCATTTTGAGTTAATTTCTGTGAAGGGTGTAAGGTCTGTGTATCTTTTTTTTTTTTTGCATGTGGATTTCCAGTTGTTCCAGCACCATTTGTTGAAAAAGACTATCTTCACTCCATTGTCAAAGATCCACGGCCTTTGCCCCTTTGTCAAAGATCAGTTGACTATATTCATGTGGGTCTATTTCCGGGCACTATCTTCTATTGCATTGATCTATTTTCCTCCAGTACCAGACTGTCTTGGTTACTGTTGCTTTATAATAAGTCTTCAAGTCAGGTAGTGTCAATCTTCCAGCTTCCTTCTCCTTCAATATTGTATTGGCTTTTCTGGGTCTTTTGCCTTTCCATACAAACTTTAGAATCAATTTGTTGATATCTACAGACTAGGATATCAAACTATGATATTGCTAGGGTTTTGACTGGGATTGCACTGAATCTATACATCAAGTTGGGAAGAACTGACATCAATATTGAATATTCCTATCAATGAATATCTCTCCATTTATGTATTCTTTATTTCATTCATCAGAGTTTTGTAGTTTTCTTCATACAAATCTTGTACAATTTTTTTTAGATTTATACCTAAAGTATTTTACCTTTTGGGTGCTAAAATAAATGGCATTGTGTTTTCCATATCAAATTCCACTTGTTCATTGCTGGTAAATAGGAAAATGATTAGCATTTTATATTAATCTTGTATCCTGCAACTTTGCTATAATTGCTTATTAGTTCCAGGTTTTTGTTTTTTTGTCAATTCTTTTGGATTTTCTATAGAGGCAATCACATCATCTGTGAACAAAGACAATTTTATTCCTTCCTTCCCAATCTGTATAACTTCTATTTCCTTTTCTTGTCTTAGTGCATTAGCTAGAACTTCCAGTACTGTGTTGAGAAAGAGTGGTGAGAGGGGACATCTTTGCCTTGTATCTGACCTCAGTGGGAAAGCTTTGAATTTCTCACCACTAGGTATGATCTAGGCTGTAGGGTTTTTGTAGATTTTTTAATTAAGTTGAAGAAGTTCCTTTCTATTCCGAGTTTGCAAGAGCATTTATCAAAAATGGATGATGGAATTTCTCAAGTGCTTTTCTGCATCTGTTAATAGGATTATGTGATTTTTCTTCTTTAGGTTGTTGATGTGATAATTGACTTTTCAGTGTTGAACCAGCCTTATATACCTGGGATAAATCCCACTTGGTCATGGTGTGTAATTATTTTTAGACATTACTGATTCAGTTTGCTTATGTTTTGTTGTGGATGTTTGCATCTGTGTTGATCAGAGATATTTGTCTGTAGTTTTCCTGTAATGTATTTGCCTGGTTTTGGCATTAGGGCAATGCTGGCCTCATAAAGTGGGCTGGGAAGTGTTCCTTCTGCTTCTGTCTCTGGAAGAGATTTCAGGGACTTGGTATACTTTCTTCCTTAAATGTGTAGTAGAATTCCTCAGTGAAACTATCTGACCCTGGTGTTCTGTTTTGGAAGGTTATTAGTAATTAATTAGTGATTCAGTTTAATGTAGGTTTATTCACATTGTCTGCCTTTTCTTGTGTGAATTTTGACAGATGTGTCTTTCAAGGAATTGGTCCTTTTCATATCAAATTTGTGGGCATAAAGTTGCTCACAGTATTCTATCTGACCCTTGTTCTCAGGTAAGTGAATGGTACCACCATCCATCCTGCCAGCTGCAGCAGCCATAAGCCTAGGGACACTGAGTCCTGCTGCTATGCTCTCCTGAAATCTCCAAGCCCAGCCACTGTGCTCCCTTTCACCACCATCTTTCATGGATACCACTGACTTCGGTCTGCAGTCACCCATCCACCTCACATTTTCTCCATCCTGCAGAGATCTTTTACAAACACACACCTGAAATGAAAATCTTCCACCTTTTACAATGGTCTCCTTCTGCTCTTAGGACTAAAAACCCAAATTGCTTCCCTGGCCTATCAGGTTGCATACCAGCTGGCCCTCCAGGAGCATCCCCTGAATGCACTGTGTTGCCTCCTGGCCCAGGAAATAGAAGCAGCAATCAGTCTGGTGAAAAGATGATCCTCTCAGCATTAGTTCACAGTAGCAAAAACTGATAACCTAAGATGTCCAACACTAGAAGGCTGCTTTGAGTTTGAAATAGTATGGTGTGGTAAAATGAAATGGAATACTTAAAAATTTTTTAAAGTTCTGGAGAAATGTTCATGCTGTGTTAAATTAAAAACTCGTTTAAAAGCAGTATTCACATAGTTCATTTTTAAGAAAATAGTCTTACTTTGTATTTCTTAAAGTTGGGTTGATTGGTATTTTTCATTTTGGGTGCTTTTCTGTATTTCATACAGAGAACATAACCTTTGAAATGATGGGAAAATGTTATTTAAAAAATAAAGAAAAAGGCAAATCCTAAGATAATTAACAAAACTACCAGATAAAACTAAACAACTCTCCTCCGTTGCTTAAGGAGATATTTTGTACCCTCAGGCAGGGCAAATTAAGGACCCATTCCCAAATATGGCTGTAGGAGGTTTCTGCTCAGGCCACAGGCCTTCAGTGGTCTCTGGGGCTCCTCTTCAGCACCTTGGTCTCTAAATAACTTGGATGGGTCTTATGAAAAACTATCTCAAAAGGTCACACGCTATATGATTCCATTTATTTAACATTCTTGAAAGGACAAAATTATAGAGCTGGAGAAGAGATTCGTGGTTGCCAGGAGCTGGGGCGTGACTGCGGGGCAGCACCAGGGACATGTCCGTGGTGATGCAGCATGTCTGTCTGCACTATGGGAGTCACAGGAACCTACACATGATACAGCAGCACGGAGCTACGTGCATAGCACGCACACCAGGGCATACACAACCTGTGACACAGGCTGTGACTACCTGTGTCAGAGTCCTGACTTTGATAACCATATTTCAGTGTTGTAAGATGTTACCACGGGGGGAAACTGAATGAAGGGCCCAAGGGACCTCTTTACTGTTTTTACAGCTACTTTGTGAATCTATGATTATTTCAAAACAAAACATAATAGTAATCTAGTGCAGACAAAGCTTCTTAAGACACAAAGAACATTAACCATAAGGAAAAGATTGATACATTTGACTATATTAAAACAACTTATCTTCAAAAGACACCTGAGGGAAAAGAAATGCCACAGAATGGAAAAGGATGTTTGTAAAACAGATAATCAACAAAGGACTAGTTCTCAGAACATTAAAAAAAAACTCCTATGAATAATTAAAAAAACAAACAGAGAACCTAGTGGAAAAATGGGTAAACACTCAAACAGGCACTTCACCAAAGAGGAAGTCAAAATGGCTAATAAACATGGAAAAGCACATAACCATATTATTAATCAGAAATGCAAATTAAAACAGATACTACACAAACCCACTGGACCACAAAATTAAAACAGCTTATTATATCACCTTTGATGAAGATGCAGAACAATGGGAACATTCTGCTGGTGCAGCACTTTGGAAAACAGCATGAAAACTGTGTTACAGGTTGGGAGATGCACACAGTCTATGACCCAGGAGTTCCACACCCAGGTATATGTATGTACCCCACAGAAATGTGGTCATCTATCAGCAAAAGACATAATTTTTATAGCATTTCTTTTTGTAAGACCCCAAAACTAAAACAACATTAAAATTAAGTAAATCACGGTGTATACCTTCAATGAATATACACAACATGGAAAACCTGCTAATCAGAGGTGTGCCTGTTGGGACAGTTGGAGCTTGCAACGTGGAGGGAAAGAAGAGAGCACCTCAGTAGGGTTCTGTTCATATGTTCAAAAACAGGCAAAACAAAGCTCTTCCTGAGGGGCGCGCACACAGGAGCTGGACCAAAAAGCAAGGAGGCACTGAAGTTCCAGAGAGGGAGGAGCCCACAGGGGCTCCCACAGGAAAGGCATTTCCTCCTGGGGTGGTGGTTACACAGCTGGTCGCTTCATAATCCTACATGGATGTGTCAGGCACATATCCGTATTTAGAGTTCACAAGGCAAGGGGGCAAACAAGTGTGGGGGGAATAGTGGAGGCTGTGGTCCAAGCTGACCCAGGTTCTAGTTCTGATGCGCCACCACTTGGAAGCCAGGTGACTCCTCTTTGGGCCTAGTTTCATCTGTGAAGTGTGGAGAATGGCAGTGTACAGATGCAATAAGATCAACACAGAAAGCACAAAGCTCAAATGGACCCACTTCTCCTGCCAAGAGGATGCCACTCCACCTCTAGGAAACAGGCTGCCTATGGTGGAAATGCCCATCTTTGCCATTGGACTTGGGCAGGATTTTCATCTTGTTTTAATTAGAAGAAGCAGGTCAGACTCAGACTACACTCCTCTGCAGGCTTCCACCCTAGGTGCGTGTGTGGGGAGCTCTCCTCCTACTCTGGGGACAGGGTAGGCCCCTACCCGTGCTGTGCAGCCCTGCAGGGAAGCCCTCCTGCTTCTTGCAGGCACAGGGCTGCTTCTTCCAGAAGGGCTGACTTGAGCCAGTCAGCAAGCCCCATGGAATCTGTGGGGTCCCCGAACCACTGAACAAAGGAATTGGGCAACATCCTCTACTCATAGTTTAGAGTCTTACTTGAGCAACAGTTACCAAGTGTCACCATTTGAAACAGAAAAGATGAGAAATATTTGTGGCAAAAACAAGGGATTGGAAGACAGAACACAAACTTGACCACCCAGGCTCCATTCCTCTCAGCTCCCAAGGAAGGGAGAGGGCCACAAAGAGACCAGTGCCCCGCCTATCCCTGGCCTTCCTGCCCAGACACTCGCAGGCAAGCAAGATGTTAGCAGACGGGAGCTATCGAGTCCTCCCCACATCTCCCCCCACCTTACCTCTGCTGATGTCATGGGCTCCTCACTGTCTGCTTCCAGAGGTCTGCCATCTGCCATGTTCTCCAGCCCTCCTCCTCTTGGACAGTCCACTGTGCAGTAGAGCCCAGTGACTGAGGGTGCAGGCCCATGCTCTTTTTCTGCCGTCACTGGGCTGTGAGGGCCCAGCTTCAGCTCCCTCATCTGCAAAATGGGGGTAAGTTCAGTTCCTACTTAATGAAATTGTATGTAGCCCAGTGGCTGCACACAGTGAGTGCTTGTGTTAACTTAGCCCCTCTTGTCTGAAAGGAGTAGGATGGGGTGGGTGGGGAGTATGGAATGAGGTTCTGGGAAGGAGGGTGCTGGAAGAGTGCAGTGGCAAGGTGTGATAACGGGAAGGCTAAGAGGGCTGTCTCAGACCCAGGGGGTTGGGGGCCAAGTTAGATCTCAAAGTGTTCTGGAGCTTGTGGAAAACAAGACTAGGGAGGGAGGCCAGGGGAGAGGTCTGTGGGGCTTAGGGGCAGGGCAGGGGGCGAGGGTCCTGAGTAGGGGAAGATGAGTCCCAAGGATGGATGGGTCTGGGAAGCGGTGAGGGGTGAGAGGGATTTTGGAGAAGGCATGGGTCCTCAGAAGCGAGTTGGAGAAACGGGCCTGAGGGATTCCTAGCGGGTTCAGAGTGTCTGGGGCCTGGAACAGCACAGCCAGGAAGCTCTGCAAGCAAGGGCCTGAATGTGGGAGGGGGATGGGGGGCCAGCATGTAGCAAGGGTTCATGCTGGTCCCTTTGTCCCCGGCAGCCCCTCCCCTGTGGGCCTGCTCTGTGGTGAGCTGACACATGCCCCATCCCACGTGGTGTGGCTCTGGCTTCTGGCTCACTGGTCACCTGGTAGAGGCAGGGACCACAGAGTCTTCTGCACAGTGTCTGTGGGCCTCAGAGACTGGTTCTTGGGCAGCCTTGCATGTCAGCCTGCTGAGCAGCAGCTCACCCTCAGGTCCCTGTAGTGAGGCTGCCCCTGCGCAGCCCCATAAGTGGGAAGGCCCTGATCACAGGGCTGGGGGCCAGTGGACAGTCCTTCCAGTTGGTCACTCAACAAACGCTGGAGGGGTCCTGGTGCCCGGAGCTCAAGGGTGAGAGACAGCCCCTGCTCTAGGCGCCCATCTTAGGGGTTATGTACTATGTACCACTTGTCCAATAAAGCCATTTATTCAGTCTCATGTTGCCCACCAGCCTCACTCTGATCTAGAGCTTCAGGGTAATGTAGCTGCCTCGCTGTTTCACCTCCACGTGGAGGCCACATTCTCTGAGACTCCTCAGTCGTGGACTCTGCTGGCCTATGAAAACCCAACTTGGCCGATTTGGAGGAAGACCAACTGGACTAACAGAACTCACATGTTCCCCCTCTTCCCTCCAACATGACCTCAGGGGTGAATTTCCTTATTTGTACAATGGGAACTTCTCCTTCATGGGATCGTAGTAAGGACTGAATGAGTTGAGTTAAATCCTAGTTAAAGTACCCAGCACAGTGCCTGGTACAAGGTAAAGAAAGAGCTGATACATGACAGCCGTCATCAGAATTATTACAAAAACATGCTTAAAGTCAGAAGGCAAGGAGCTGTGTGTGGGGGGGTGGGGCCTGGAAATGGTCCACAGCAGTGCTTCTCAGAGTGTGGTCCCTGGACCAGTAGCGTCCACATCTTCTGGGAACCTGCTTGAAATACAAACTTCCAGGCCCCATCCCAGAGCTGTGGAATCAGAGGCTGTGGTTCAGTGAGCCCTCTTAGGCTGTGATGTGTTTCATTTGGAAACCCGTGGTACAGAAGCAGCTTCTGGGTGTGAGCTGATGGTTTGCCTGCTGGTTCTAGATCCACAGACAAGCTGGATCCACAGTGAGGATGCTCCATCTTCCCCAGTCTTGTCACTTGGGAAGACACTCATGGTGGCCAGGTCCTGCCACATGTCTTCTGTTTGGAAGAAGAGCCCCATGTCATTTCTACAGAGGACAACTAACCGCCGGGCACTGAGGGTGGCTCTAGTTGAACCCAAGGATACAACCATATTCCAGTCTCCTGGGTCGCCTGAGCCAGGGCCTTGCTCTCAAACAACGCTGGTGCCTCTAAGAGACTAAACTCCACCCCTGACCACCTGATACAGGGTGGCAAGGGCACCTATACTCAGCTGGATTTTGCTAAAGTGAAAAAATTGAAGTTGAGGAGCAAATACATCATGGTAAGATACATGGAATTGACCTCCTGATGCAGGATCTCTTCTAAGAAAGCTATTGGCTAAGCACAGAGAAGGAAAAAGATCATCATTCCTGTAATGACACAGCCCGCAGGGCGAGAGCACATTCAATACTGTCCCATTAAACATGGGGTCACGTGAGGAGAAGAACCTCCTTGGAACTTCGACCAAATATCTGGAAACATCAACTAATTGATGGGAAACGTAAAATCGCCACAGACACTTACAGAGCCTGTTTATTGTATAACTAGCAGGCACAACTTCCAAAATGATTTTACAACGCTTAAAGGGTTGTACAATAATTACAGGAATAGAATGTACAGTAAAAATGAAAAAGTACAGAAGAATGGGTGACATGGGAAAACCACATTTGGATAAAAGGCATCTCATTTTTCCTATGCAGCATTTTCTTTTGTAAAAACAAGTGCGACCTTGAACTGGGGAAGAAAAGAAGGAAATCTATGATTGGGAAGCTCACAGCCGCTGTGGACAGACACATGCTAGTCTTACTCTTGGTTCTGCAGCTTAAGTCGCTGGAAGAATCAGATAACAGCTCCTGAGTTGTGCGGTTACAGTTCCAATTTTACGAAATTCTGTATTTCATCTTTGGGCCCGATTCATTGTTCTTTGGCAAATAAGAACTATTTGCATTCTGAGGCAGATGACTTCGGTTAAAAGGAGCTTAGGGGTGGAGCTGTCTCCTCTTCAGCAAGCGCCAGTTTTGTAAAGTGCACCTCCGTCCTATCAGCTTTGGGAGGGGCGTGGGGATTGGAGAATTAGGTAAGAGAATGACGGTACAGGACACAGACATTAGTGCAAGGCTGTAGAACCCATGTGCAAAAGGCATTGAACAACCATGCAGACACGGTGCGATTTGCCAACAGGACCAGACCTCCAACGCTGGGTCTCGGATGGCGCTGAGGAAGCGTGCGGGGCACCTACGGAGAAGGAAGACTTGCACCCGCCGTCACTGTGTGTCCCCTCCCCTGGGAACGTCCTTTGGGAGCTTTGGCACTGTGGGTTAACAGCAAACTTCTGTGCTGTTCTTATCGCTCGAAGTGCTTGTCGCCCCACATTCCTTGAGTTTCTCTAGGGACACAGATCCACATCCTCCGTCTCAGTCCTCGCGTGTTCAAGCAAAGACATGGCTTCACCCACTGCAGGTGACTCATTCAGAGTCCTCCCGGGCAGGCCAAGGGCACCAACTCAGGACTGCCATTGGGCCTTTCCTGCAGACCCGTATGGGACCAACAGGAGGGCAGGTATTTGCAAGGAAGAGGAGGGACAGCTAAGTATGTGCAGTAGGTAGGGAAGGCTATCAGATGGTGCTTAAACTGAAGGGAGAAGGTAGCCTTCAAGAAGGCGTCTCCTCAGTGTCAAGCAGGAACATGGCACATGGGGTTGTGCAGACAAGCCAGTGGCTGAGTCTTTGGAGATATGGACCTCTCCCCATGCTACTCAGTGCAGCAACACCCGGCAAGAGCACTCACACAGTGACTTAGGAAACCAAACACCATCATGGTGTTCCTTTCACAACAGCGTACGGTCAGCATAAAGGTGTTCTCAAACAGTTTTGTGACAATACATGCTCATTTAGCATGTAGTTAGGCAACTTTGATTATTCTGGCTTCTTCACGTGTGAATAAGCACTATGGGACAGAAGATACGGGTAAAATGAGAACTACCAGCAACTGACCAGAGGGCAGGGCAGCCAGGCCCTCACCGTGCAGTTTACAGGGGCTGGGGCAGAGGCCGTGAGCTGGCAGCCTAGGCCACAGCTCACCCACATGTGAGCTGTGAAAATGTTTACCTGTCAACATTATAAACAGAGAGATGGCACACACACACAAAATCCAGTTTCCTGATGTGTCTTGAAAAATCAAAGCTCTGGGAAACCCATGATCCTCTTTTCCACATGACAGTCTTAGGACAGCAGGGGAGCTGCTATCCCTACTGGGTGTGCGTATGCTACCCACAGACCCCATCCCCTGCTCTGCACCTGCTCATTTCATTCATCTCTGTCACTACTGCCTGGCCCTTCTTGTCTACGTCAGGGTCAGAGACACACCCCCAGAACTGCTGCAAAAAGCGGGGACAGGAATATGCTTTAACATTCAGAAAAAGAAAAGTCTTTTTAGTAACTTAAGAAACTATCTCAGAGTGTCCCATACTTAAACCTGTACTCTTTTGCAGCTTTGGGATAGCTGGTAGTCAGCTAGAGTATACTCTCCAAGTAATTCTCTAAAGCTGACATCTTATTTTTAAGTACCATGAGATAAAGAACTCAGATGATAGTATAAATCTTGCCAGAAGTCCTAAAGGTGATGTCAGGGAGCAGATTCCTCTCCACAGTTTATGGCAGTGATCCCTGAATGGGGTGGTACACAATCAGTATGGCTGGCGGGACTGATGCTCCTCTTTGCTGCACTTGGGAATGAAATGTCTGGTTCCTGTGACAAGGCAGAGCACTGACCACGTGTAATAATGGGGGGCTCCTACTGAACACGGCCAAATGGCTGACACACGACATGCAGGTTTAGTGCTTATCTGACGCCACTGAGACTTCAGGGTGACAGTAAAATGGAAAGAGATCAAGAGAGAGAAAATTAAATAGAAAAATGTCTAACATGAGAGAACAGTTAAAGAGAAATGGAGCAATTCATTGTTGTCTTCCAAGAGAGACTGTTATACACTATTTTTAGAAAGTGGCAAAGTCCTTTCTCTACATACACATTTGGAGATACCCCAAATGCAGAGATTCTTGCACTAGGCTGAAAAAATGCGCTTATTACATAATGTTTGGTAGGAACAGGGAATTTGATTTTTTTCCCCCCAACTCTCAAGAAAATGTTTTGCTACAAATCTGATTTATAGTTTTAACCATAGGCAGGGAGTTTTAAAGGATGGAAAAGTTCTAACAAACATGAAAACAATGAAGCTATGCAGGGATGTCTCTGATCATTAACTCAACAGACATTGACAGCACAACAGAACATTGGAAAGTAAACTGGCAAACAGGCACAAAATAAGGCAAGTGGGTTAAATTAATAGTTGAAAATTTGTTAGAAAACATGCAAAAATAATACTGAATTTTTAAAAATGTTTTAGACTTTCAGTAAATGTTTGTTTCTGTAAAAATCGGAAGAGTTCCATAAATTTGAAACTGGACTTTACAAAGCCTAGAAAATGGAAGGGCCAGCACTCTGCGCCTCAGTTGTTGTTCTCTTTGGTGGTGATGGTAACAAGCTGTTTGGCGGCCTTGGCTATGTCATACGCACACTGGATGACCTGCTGGGTGACCAGCTGGATGTCTGTGGACGGGCCAGAGTCCCCTGGAAGGGTCTTCTTGCACTCCGACTGGAGGCGGTAGGCACTGGATGTCAGTAAGCGAAGGGAAGTCCTCACCATGTCAGACTTGGGTTTCTAAACAGAAAAACAGAGCCGTTTGCCGTGAACTGCAGGGTGAACATCCAAGAGCAAGGACAAGCATTCTTCTGAAAACAACTCAAGCTGTCCCACAGCAACTGGCAGTTCTATCATGCACTTTTTAAATGGGGATGCTTGGAACACTGCAAGCTTTTCAACCCACAGTGGGAGATGCCAAAGTACTCTGACTCAAAGGTCAAAGTGCATGCAGTGTCATGTTAGTAGTATGTGCTATTCTGAAGTAGTTTCCAAAAAAATATGAATCCACTGGGTGAAATATTCAAGATAAAATTTTATTCTATTAATGCTTTGTCTTTTAGCACTTGTACATTCTTATTAAAACCAACATTCATGTAGAACAAAAAAAGTTTCAATGTCCTAGATGACTGTGTGTCTATTTAAAACTCTGTGCTACAAAAAGGCTAATATAATGTAATGGTCATGAAGAAATTTCTTGCAGTTCATTTAAAATAATCTGAATCAAGTAAGCAGGAAGTGACTTACTTTGGGGAATAATGCTGCCATTTCTGTAACAGCTACGTGTATCCTCTCTGAGCAGGGAATATAACTGCAAGAATATTGAAGAGGTTATTCAGACAGTAAAAATAATTCAGAGACAGAAAATACTCAGGACCTAGAATAGGTTCCATTTATACTCCCTTAATGAAGGGCTGAGGTTGTGGCCAGTCCACTGTGGATCTGACACCAACAGAAGGCACTTGGTTATAAAGCAGGGTCCCCATCCTTCTTGAAGATTCATTCAATCTGCAGAAAACAGTCTCCATATATGAAATGTAGGTAACATACACCACTAGCCAGGAGAAACCAAAACACAGTCTACAAAAACATTCACACCTCCTCAGATTGGTCATTTGTTTCTCATTGTGTTTCATTTTCCTAATTTCTTGAAAGAGAACAAGGATTTCCATGAAAAAGGATTTCCATGCAAAGGATAAAAAATTATCCACTTGCTCATGAAGTTGCCATGACTCTATTTGCTCTGCAGAGACACACATCATCCTCCCAACAGTCCTATGAGGTTGGCACTATTATCATACCCATTTTTCAAATGAGAAAGCTGAAGCCTGTAGAGGCAGAGAACTTGTCTGAGATCCTACAGCTGGCAGAGAGCTGAGCTCAACCCCAGTTGCCTGGCACCCAAGCCTGGGACCCTCACTACTACACCACAGGCTTATCTTGGCATCAGAAGGCAAGAGACTCACATCTTTCCTAGCACAAGCCTCTTCTCACTGGTGACCGGTGATTTGGGTTTCTCAGGTGATGGGAATGGGGAAGAATGGAGACTTTGGTTTCACTCAGGATTCTTATTCTTAGTATTGTGACAAGCAACATATGGGGCTAGTTCCCTGAACCATCAAAAGGTTACGGTTCTGCCCAGAGCAGTGTGTGTTACAAGGGGCAAAGACAAACTGAAGATGGTATCAAGTGATGGTACTTAGGTACCATGTTGCCACCAGGCCTGGATTTTGTTTCTAGAACTGACCCACAGAGCCCAGGAGGGAAATGGGATGTAACAAAAGCACTTTAGGGGCCTGTTTTTAGCATGTTAGGAAATATGGTGCCAACACTCAGGTTTGGCCTCACATAAGAACCCATGTGGCTGTGTTTTAGACTTTCCCTTCTTAAAATACAGAACCAAATACCATTCAGCATCCATTCCAGCTTAAGTAATATACTTCCCCTTTTATTAAGTTATAAGGTTGGCTTCTGCTTAAAGATTGTCATAAGCAACCTCTGTAGTTCATCTTTATAAAAAAAAATCTAATTTCAAAATTATTTTAATTAAGGCTGCCTACATTTTAAACTATTACATTTCAAGAAAATGGTTTATATTTTCCAAAATGTCTGCAAATGGGAAATCCTGACTTTTACCTTTATAAGCAATTAGAACCACACACCTTGCAATAAGAAAAACGCCAATGTATAAGGAGTTATTTAACTGGTAAATATGAAGTAGCGACAACCCATCTAGTCACACAGACACCCAGAGAGAGAAAAAGGTACTGTCCGAGCAACCCTGGCACCAGGCATGACTGTGTCTTGAACCAGCAGGCCCATTAACATCACAGTAACTGAAAACCACGCCTAGGAATTTTATGTTTTGCTGGTTAGGGTTTTTGTTTTTACCCAGAAATATAATTCACCCTCTCCCCCAACTACACAGAGAAGGCATTTCTCCTAAGGACATCTCTCAAAAATTTGCTCATTATGAAATATTTTAGAAAACCATCAATAAGCCACAAAAGAAAGCACACACAGATTAATGAGAAGTCCTCTGTCAGAGAGAGCTCATGTTCACAACTTCAAATTGTTGTTTTTCCTCAAAAGGCTTCTGTGTATAATTGGTAGTAATCCTGAATTGTGTGGTATGTGTGTGTGTAACAGAGAGACAGAGGCAGACACAGACAAGCAGGGAGTAAGGCTGGAGGCCCAAGGGATAGAACAGGCTGAGGGAAGGTGGGGACCACACCTGAATGTGTCCACAAGGGCTGCTGGTGCACACAGGATGAGCAGAAATGATGGAACAAGAGGAGAAAACAGGAGGGAAAGGCATAGGTTTAATTAGTACAATGCAAAGTTATAAATGAAGTGTCTCAGATGTGTAAGTAACCAGAGATTTTAATAGAACTTTGGGCAATTTATAAAATATAAATTCTCTAGACGAATTCTGGTTTAAATCAAAAGAGTAAGCTAATGATTCAAATCTCTGCATCATTCTCTCATGGTTTTATAAAAAAGAAATCACGTTTTAACATTGATTGAATGGATTTGTACATCTTAGGGAAAAAACCCTCAAATTGTACCAAGTACTATATTGTAATTTTTGAAGCCAGAAATGGCCTCAGGGCAGATAGTTATATTTTTGACAACTCTCAAAGAGAACAATGCAATGTAAGCACACTTTTTAAAAACTTTTTTAAGTAAATACAAGCACAGCACTTTTTTGAAATGGGGTAAATGAAAAGTAAAGCATATAGTCAAATGGCAGGGAAGCACTAGGAAGGAGTTAATCAAGATTCCTTCAAAGTTTGTACTCTGGGAAGCGGTGAAACATTTTACTTTGTGTGTGAAGCTGCTTTCTGCCGAGGTTGTGGTGCAGAGCAAAGGAATGCCTGTAGCATGGGAGGCATGAAAGGCGTGTGATTAAGAAGATGCCTGGGTTAGGAACAACAAATGCTGGCGAGGTTGTGGAGAAAGGGGAACCCTCCTACACTGCTGGGGGGAATGTAAACTAGTTCAACCATTGTGGAAAGCAGTATGGAGGTTCCTCAAAAAACTCAAAATAGAAATACCATCTGACCCAGGAATTCCACTCCAGGAATTTACCCTAAGAATGCAGGAGCCCAGTTTGAAAAAGACATATACATCTCTATGTTTATCACAGTACTATTTACAATAGCCAAGAAATGGAAGTAACCTAAGTGTCCATCAGTAGATGAATGGATAAAGAAGATGTGGTACATATACACAATGGAATATTACTCAGCCATAAGAAGAAAACAAATCCTACCATTTGCTAGAGGGTATTATGCTCAGTGAAATAAGCCAGGCAGAGAAAGACAAGTATCAAATGATTTCACTCATCTGTGGAACATAAGAACAAAGCAAAAACTGAAGGAACAAAACAGCAGCAGACTCACAGAACCCAAGAATAGACTAACAGTTGCCAAAGGGAAAGGGACTGGGGAGGATGGGTGGGAAGGGAGGGAGAAGGGGAATAAAGGGCATTACAAATAGCACACATAGTGTAGGGGGTTGCACGGGGAAGGCAGTATAGCACAGAGAAGACAAGTAGTGACTTTATAGCATCTTATTACACTGATGGACAGTGACTGTAGTGGGGTGTGCGGTGGGGAATGTAGTGGCCACAATGTTGCTCATGTGATTGTATATTAATGAAACCCCCCCGAAAAAAGAAGATGCCTGGGGAGGAGGAGGATAAACAGCTGGGTAATTTTTGTGGTGGGAGGCTGAGAAATTCTGCAGGTTCCTATTGTTCTCTCAGGATCCTCCAGCAGTCCATCCATGAAGACCAACTCTCATCCTTCAACCAACACTGCCTAGTCTACTGAGTGGGAAATAATGACCGGGAGAGGTCTGAGCTGTATAAAAAAGGGAAAGAAAGGGTAGGAGCCTGGGAGGTTAGCACAGCAGCACCAGGAACACAGAGACACAACAGACACTGGCATGTGTTTACGTGGAAGAAGAGAACAGAGAGGAGAAGCCAGAGCAGTCCTGTGATCCTTAAATGACTTTCGCTGAAGCCCCATACTTCACTGATCTAACTGTTCTTGGGTTTTGACTAAACTACACCTCTTTCTTAAACTCAATGGGATGATGTTCAACAATGTTTCATGAGTGTTATCTGTATGAGGCTAGTCCCAAGAAAGTAGGATGTCACCCAGAACAACTAATTCACCAGAAGTTTTCAGAGAACAAAATGGTGAGTTGGGACGAGAGCCAGTCCCTTCTCTAAGCATGAAATAACATTGTGGGATATGGTTCTGCTCAGAGCAAGCAGACTCTTCTTTCAGGAACAGAGAATTACTTGGGAGACGATTAGTTCAACTTTTGTATGTAAACCACTATCAGATGTTTACACACATGCACACACACACACACATACACCCACACAAGGGAGGCCAGCAAGAAATCAGGTTCGTATGTCAGCAAACTTGTCTCTAGCTAATGAGATTAGAGGCAGCAGCAGCAGTGGCTGGAGAATCAATGACAAGTTTTGAGGTAGCCGCTTGCCCTGCCACCTGCAGCTAGAAATACCACTATAGCAAATACGCGGCAGTTCTATTTCTAGAGGCATTTGTTTTCAGAAAACGAAAAACTGAAACCACACACACACAACCCAAATTTAGAAATTTGTTCTTAAGCCTTTATGTAAACCTGAAGTTTTCAAAAACCTTTAAAATCAGCATATGGAAAAGAATCCCTGCTCATTAACAGGAGCAGCATGTCTTCCAAAGCCTGTACACACACTTTCCACAGCAGGATTTACTGGCCCCTTACCTGTCATGTTTATTTTCTTGGGCTGCTCTTAAGAGCTCCTGTATGTTTTTGGTGATCTGTTCAGTCTTCCTTATGACGTCTTCGGTGCTGGGGAGGATGGGGCTTGGGACTATGTGGGGTTCTGCTGTATCTGGTACTGAGGGATCACCTTGCCACAGCACACTCCTTTGCCTTCCCTTTCTGCTTGACCTGTGAACATTGAAGAATGGCTAAATGGACAGGTACCTACTATCTGTTTCTCTGCTTCTAGGAGCCACAGCATATGCATCTGCCTTATGTACAAGCGGGCTGCTTCTGTGGTTTCCTTTATCCTGTCTGGCAGGAGACTCACATTACGGCTGCTTCATCAACAGGCAGCCACAGATGACATGGAGGCTGTTTCATTCTACAACAGGGCTGGAGATCATGACTCGCAGAGTGTGCCGTTAAAAGACCACCTCTAATTGAGTCAACTCCTTGGGATACACATGCACAATACAACCTAATGTTAACTTAAAAAGAAAGTAAAGTACTGATTATAAGCACATTACAGAGACTTAGAGACATGTATAACATGCTGGTACAAGAAAAAAAGTGGCAATAAGGTGAGATGAGAAGAGGTGTGAACTATGAACAATGCCTCAATATTTTAAGACCTTATGGGTCTGAAAATAAGGAAAAGGGGTGCAGGTAATGAGCTGGTCTCCTGACCACCGCCTGCTAGGTCTCTGGTGTAAGAGCCCAGCCCCAGCAAACACTGCCTCCAGATGTACCCCGGGTCATCTGGGTCCACATCATTGGGAGTGTTGTCATAGTCACTTTCAGGTGTGCTGTTCTGCTTCTCTAGCCTGGATGCCTACAAGAGAGAAACAGTGACCCCATTAGTTTAAGAGCACCAGACACTTCTTAGAAGCCTTCCCCAGGAAGCATTACCTGTTAGGCTACGTGGCCTTCATGCCCTAGATCTCATCTGGGACAGGAGCCAACCTTCTATTGAAAATTTAGTAAAAGATGAACAGTGGATCCAGAAATATATTCCTTCTTTGCACCATTTTCTTCTTAGCTCAGTGGCTACTCCATGAACAGATCCTTGGTAAAAACTAACACAGACATGCAGAGTGACACACCCATATTTAGTTCTCTAAGGAATAAGGAGTTTATGTGTAACATGATGAGATCCACTTAAAAAGCAAACATGCCAGTGCTTATATACCCACAGACCTTCAGCATTGGAAGACTGGAAGCCACCTGCAGATTACCTAGTCTAATCCCAGATGAGAAAATGAAAGGCCAAAAAAGCTGGAGGCCACAGAGTTGGGAGAAAAACAGGACCAAGAACTCAGGTCTCTAGTCACCTTCAATATTCCATGCCTGGGGCCCTGAGGATCGCCACTGCTCAAAACACTCACAGCTCTCTAAAACGACCCTCAAAGATAGTCTGAATGAGCCTCACAGGAAAGCCAGTATTATTAATTTATTTCCACATGTTGTCTATGATGAACCAAAGTGGATGAACTCAGTGTGACACTTGGTTTCCAACCACTTTTTTCTGTTTCCCAAAACATCTATTCTCTCAAAATATAAAGATTTGAAGCAACTGTGGAGATTAAGAAATGGGATGCAGATTCAAAAGAGGAATCCTAAAAATGTTCTGGGCAAATGGCAGCACTGCTAAGTATAGGGTTTTCCAGGGTGGCAAAATTTGAAGGGGAGCACATTCCTTGGAAGGGGCCTATGCTAGTTCTGAGTGTTTAATAACACTGATTTTCCCTCAGTGTTTGTTTTATTCATAATGTTTGAGATTTCTTCATCTAGAAGAGAAATCAGTGGATGCTGACTCAAAATCTAAACTGATTACCTTGCAAAACACAAATATGAGCTATTTCCAACTCTGTATCTTGAATTTAATCCAAGTTAATCAAAACATGTGACTAAGGATTTGTACTGATGCTACAATAAAAGGTGGCTAAAGATAGAGCTGTAAATTAAGAGCCTTGCGTAAACATGTGGGGACCTTGTAGCTTCACCCGTAAGAATGGCTGGCTACCTTAAAGTTAAGTCAGTTTAAGACAGTCTTCATGAAGTCTGATTATTTGTTGTCTACTGATAATCTTGCTTGGGCCTCTGAATGCCCCATGCGGACAGGCAAAGGCAGCCAACCCCAAAGTGGGGGGAGACTCCTTATTCACATCACACCAGCTTTTGCTCACTAACCCCAGGGCCTCTCTTGTTCCCCTCCAGAGCAAAGGCTCCCTTTCCCTCCTCAGGTTGTTCACACTTCCACCAAATGCTCTATTTAGTCCCAGCCAAATAGACAAATATAAGACACTTGTGCTGGGATGTTAAAATTCAGTGTGAATTCATACATACTTCACCCACTCAAATTCATCTGGCAAATGACTAAAAGTGTCTACCTGAAACCATGTGGAGAGTCTGTAAAGCTAAATTCTGTAAAATCTACTACAGCTTTTAAGATCCTTTTGTTTATGTCTCCTACCAGCAAGCAGTTCTGCTTCACTGCATCTGGCTTTATGAATCTGTCAATGAGTCAGTTATCGGCCACTAGAAGCTGAGATGAAAGACCACTATATCCAGCAGGAAGTAAAACCAGGCTCTTCCAGAGGTGACCTAAAAGAACCAAATGCCAAACAAAAAACCACCCATCTTACCTTTCAGAGAATGTCTGACTAGCCTTTCAATTTTTTTCCTTTAGTTTTTATATATACACACACACACATATAGATGAGTGTGTTATGCATGTGTGTGTGTGTACTACACACATATGTACATAAATGAAATGTAAAAAACCTGCCTTTGAATTATTCTAGAAAACTCATCCACAGCTGCTCCAGTAGGAAAAACCTAGAAAACAGAGTTAAATCCAGAAAACCTCACATCTTCATTGTGGATCTTTTGGCCTTTCTTGATATAATGTGATCATTATAAATCAAATGCATTACCCCACAACGATCAAAAGTGCCAACTTTCATCTCAACACTTTAGAAAAGTAATGACTCATATGTCTAATAAAAGTACTCAGGAAATGTTCCTCAAGCACAGAAAACAACGTATAGCAGTAGCCAGGAAACAAGTTACTTACGCATTAAGTCCTTCATCGTTGTCAACAAAACCTTATGTATGGGATATCAAATTAGCCAGCATTTAATTTTATGAAAATTATTGTAAACATGCAGAGCTAAGATCTATTAGTTAAAAGTGCTGTTCTCTCAAAGCTGTTAATAGAAAAGTTACCTTATAGCTGGTGCTGGTTCAGTTTACTGAATAGATTTGCAGTTTTCTCTGAATACAAACACACCATAAAAACCTAAACTCACGATGAAGCTGTCAGGAACAACCAGGATTATCAGTTTAAATGATGTAACTATTCATCTTGTAAAACAGTCTTGTCTCAGCAAGCAGCTCTTACAATGATTTTCAAAACTACTGAAGAAGAATTTTTAAAAAAATCCGAATTTCAGTTGGTAAAAGGTTTACCTGATCCTTACTATAAGATTTCAAATTAGACATTTTACTTCTATTTAACTGTCCCTTAGTTTAACTGAAACATTATTAAAACATTCCAGTTTAATTTCAGAACTGCTCAGAAGACTTTTAAGTACCACTTATCATGAAAGGGCTGCGATGAGCTTCAGGCACTGGCTGTGGGAAAGGATTCTCCATCACTTCTACTGATGTGGAAGGAATGGACAAAGACCTAGAAAAAAATCCCACCTTGTCTGTAAAGGTGGTCCCTCAGCCACACCTCCCACCCCTCCTCTCACCTGAGCACTATCTTGTGGTTAAAAAAAGTGAGCTGGGACCTGAACACAGGTGTTCAAAGCCTGTGCTTCTGCCTCGACTTTATCAGATTGCCATGTGTACTCTTCGTGCACGAAAAGTAATTTGAGCAGGGATGTCACCTAAGTCCCAAGGATCCTTTAACCGACTCACCAAAAGGCTGTGTGTGGAGAAGGTGCTTAATACTGTTGCCTGGCTACTCTAAAAGGAGCTTACCTGAATCATGCCCTGCTATTGGGAATGCATCAGCAAGCTGGACTTGGCCAACTATAAAGCAAACAGCTTCATACTAACAGTTGTCTGTATCTCTGATGCTATGTGTTATCATCCTGATGCAGGGCATGCAAACCTTGGCTTGTTGAGTACGATGTGGATATAAAATACATTAAGAGGTACGAGAAATAAAAAAGCATGACGTCTTAGTGTTTCAGTTAGTCCCAATATACTAGTTTTAATCTGAACAAATTAGACAGATTTGCCCTATTACAATATTTAACCAGCAACCAGCTAATGGTCGGATAGTTTAAAAAGATAAGTGTGATGAGAATAAATAGAAAATAGAAAACTAGAGTGAATTGCAACCTTTGTTAAATATTATGTGAAACTGAACAATGGGCAGTTAGACAAAAGGGAGGCCGCCTCCCATAGACATGCTTGCGTGCGAGTGTGTGCACGCACACCCGTTGTGTGTGTACATGCCCCTGCGCTGTGAGACACCAGGAGGAAAGCTCTGCTTCATGCAGGACAGAAGGGCAGTTAGTGGAGGGCCAGGAGAAGCACAAAGCACCCAGGAGCACTGCCCCTCCTCCAGAGAGCAGACCATTCAGAGTGTACTTAACCCTTCGGGTGCTTTCATCCCTCGACCAGGAAAGTGTGGAGGGGAAGGAAGGCAGAGACGAAGAGGAGGTCACAAGTGCGCTCCTCCCAATCTAGAGGGGGAAAAAGAAACACACTCGGGAAAATACAAAACAAACAAAAAACCCTACTAGCTACCTTGGCTTCAGCCCAGGTTTCCTAGTAAAAGAATTCTGAAAAGCATCTCACTACGTGAAATCAGTGCTGACATTTCTGTGACAGGTGGGCTGACTGCCACATTAGCTCATAACAAATCCCCAGAGATGTTTAATCCCTTAGTGAAATGCCTTCTGGAAATGATTCGGAATTTATAAAGCTACTCTTCTATGAGAAAAAAGATAATTCCTAGCATAATTCATTAAATTTACCAGTAGTTTTTTAATGGATAGCCATAAACAAATATTTGTTTTACAATCAGGATAATGTGAAATGAGAAACTATATGAATAATTGAAACTTGGTATATGTTATCAATCTACTCTTTAGTACAGATACATAGCTTTTAAATAATATGGCATTACATTCTAAATATTTCCAAAGTTTAAAATGTACACTGTGAAAACTAACAAAGGTTGCTTTTCTTAAATTTTGTTTTCAGTTATAAATAGGATTTCTTTAGTGAAATGGCATTCCCATTACACGAAATGTATCAAATCAATTGCTTTAGATAATTTAGCCCCAAACTTAAAAAGCTGAAGTAATGGACTCCTAAGTATAATATAATAACACTGTAATTTAACCATAAAATTAAACCAGCTTGACAAAATTAAACTAGGGCTTAACTTACTAGATCATATCCTCAACTATGCGTTTACTTTGAGAAATTTTTGGAAAACTGTAAAATTTGCTAAAAAAATAATTCTGATAGTCACATACGCAAAAAGATAAATATTACTCTCTGAAAAAAACACCACAGAAGTTCAAAATGTGTGTAACATTTTGTCAAAACACAGTTTTTAAAAATAAATCCAAAAGTAATAAATCTTACAACACAATACTTATCCCATTATAAAATAAGACTTAGAAGCCTGTTACAGAATACAATCTTTGGAATACAACACATGTAAAATCAATGTAGAGTTTTTACATTTCATCTTTATGAAATGACAAAGCAACACTTTCTCCATGAAGGGGAAACAGGGATGCAGAAGCTAAGCAGACAGGCTGACCACCGGGGGAGAGGCTATGGAGGCCAGGCGGCTTCCAGGCCTACCCTGCATGCTCAGGCCACAGACGCCATCTGCTCCACTGCGAGGAGCAGACAAGGCACCTTGAATTCTAAGGGATCTGTTCATAAAGGGTTATGTACCTGTCTACCTCGAAGAAGGTGGCACTCACTTCTGCTGGTGACCTTTACAATTTGTTTTTATTTTTGGAAGTGGGGAAGGAAACTTGTTCCAAAAACAGTTCCAGTACTGGCTAGTCGGGGCAGATATTATGGATACAGGGGAGAAAAAGGGGAGGGAGGCTGAGCAAGAACCAGAATCCCCAACTTAGTTGGAAAACTTTCAGCCATTGCCCTGTGTGCTTGTGGGAACACCGCAAGCCATCTGTTGACATGTTAATACAGCAAACACAAGAATAACTCTCTAGCCCAGTTTGGCAAAGCAGAGATGTGGGGATCTGCAGGTTCAGAAGAGGGAATGCAGGAGCCAGGCTGGGTAGAGAGGGAACAGCAGAAGCGCCAGTGGTGTTACTTACGTGTGCGGGGAAAGGCTGGAGTCTTGTCCTGCTCTCCTCAGGGCGGTTCACTTCTCCCATTGGGAGATATGGTTTCTGACCTGATCCCGTCTCGTACATGGACATGGGCCTACTGCCCCGGGCAGATGGACGTCGCTTTAAGGAAGAGTGGTTGGAAGTGTCTGTGTACTCAGAACCAGTTTGCACCTGATATATATTGGTTGTGGCCTGTTTCCTGAGGTTCGAATTTTCACTCTGGAGTGTTTGAAGCTGAAAGAAATGTTTGGCAGTGGGACTGTGTTTTTCTATAGCAAGCAGAAAAAGCAAACACCATGTAAATGCACACAACTATCAGCTTTAAACAATAAGAACAGTAACAGCTAGCTGGGTTGAAAGTAAAAGGCAATACCAACAAGAGCCCTTTCTTCCAGCATGAGGGAAACACAATCAACTCACTTCATCCCTTAGGTAAATCAAATAGCTTAATTTCTGAATGTGGAAAAGTTGCGGTTTGGACTTTTTGAAAACAAAATGTCTAACCACGTAAAACTTGGCTGTGGCAGGCCTGGGAGATGTTTGCAGGCAAGCTGTACTCTGGATTATTGTCAGGCTATTTCAAGCAAGAGTTTGAGCTCATTTAGGCATTGCTTAGGTAACTTGCTTTTAAAATGAGCCCCGAGCAATTTGCAAATGCCAAAAATGCCAGCGGACACCATGGAAGCAGCACAAAGATAACCAGAGTTACTTTGCAAAGCAAGAAAGACAGTGAAGTTCAGCTTATGAAAAAATCAGAGGAGCTACTGCTTCCCAAAAAGCCAACAAGAAAAATTATGATCAACAAGTTTTTATTACATAATACTCTTGATATTCCAAACAATTTAGCACTTTTTAAAAAATAGAGGACTGAATCATGGTTAAGTTTGCTATATTAACATATCACGAAGAAAACTGGAGACCTATTGAACTATGTTAACATCTTCGTCTTAATGCTCCATGCAGCAAGCTTGCTTCCCTCTGGTGATCGATCATCTTTCAGCCAGGGCTGGAATATCTGGACTCTCTCCTTTGGCTTTGTCACCCCAAAATGCGACCACGGTGGTATCAGCTTTAAACACTCTAATCTGCCTGGCATCACCCCATTTTAGTGAGAGGCTGTCACTTGGAGACCCTGAATGCTCTTTCCATTCCTCACATGCAGGCTGCTTCATGGTGTTTGAAGAATTAAGGTTAAGGGGTCAGCAAGGAATCGTGTTACTCTTTAGCATCTGGCATCTTAAGCACAATTAACTGAGTCCAGTCTGCACAGTGTCCTTCCCCTCTGGTGCTCCTTCATCTTCCATGACATTTTATAAGCTGGGTGTGGTGTGAGTTCAGCTGTCTACTCTTTGACAGAGATTGTAAAATCTGACCAAATTCCCCACCAGGGCCAGGCTTAAGTCCGCAAGCAACTGTATTTGCACCAGATGATCATTACTTTTTCAATAGCAAACCCATTCAGTGTTAGGAGTTACTTTCAATTTTTATTTAGAAAGCACCGATCTGTGAAAAATACACCAATAGTGGCTGCTCCTCTTCATTAATTAGCATCTTTTCCAAGCAGCTGTTAAATGTGAAAGATCAGATACAAATCATGCTACTTTGTCAACTGTATATATTTTTAAAACTTAACCTAACTTTGAAATAAAATCAATATATCTTTGCTAAATAAACAAATTCCCCATACTTTATATCAATAGTGCCAAACTTTTACGAGGAAGTCTGACTTACTGCCTCTGCCACAGAAATACCCTCATTCTCAGTGTGCTCAGAGAGGGATCCACTAAGGACGAGTAGATTGCTTCTACACCACAGGCTTCCAGGGTATATAACTTATACTTGCAACTCCTTTTCCAAAGAAAGAACAGCTGCCAAGAGACAAGCAGCCATTGAAAATTCCTACATTCCAGAATACAGACGGGAGTAAGGTACTCTTACGGTCAGAGAACCCATATCTTAAAGTGAAATGGTCAAGACCCAAAGAGTGAGTCACATAACTGACACCTGCCCCTCAATGAAGGATGGGGTGTCTAGTCACGTGTTTGTCTATGTAAAATCCTTAGTGTTTTTTAGATAAGGCCTTGAAATCTGAAACTGTATCTTTTCACATCTCTAAAATACCCAGCCTGGATTTTGCTTGAATGTGTTTTGATAACAAGTTCCTGTTTTCAATTTTTAAAAATTTTAGTATTTAGAGAGACATCCTCGGATAAGTCTGAACAATGCTTATCTTAATAAGAACCAGACAACACTTTTTGTTTGGAAGGAGTATAACAGGAAATGAAAAGTTACAGATAATTCAATCATTTCAGAAGTCAAAAGCATTTCTAAGAACTGAGGAGATAATCTACAAGCAATGGCAAACAATTTCACTCTCCGCCTTTCTTAAAGAAGCTCAAGACATTTGCTTTCAGAGATAGGAGGTTATCTCTGGCAATTTCTACACACACTAAAAGGAGCGTTACAGAATTAAAAAAGGTGATGGTAAGTAGATTGATTATAGTGGCAAAGTCAGCATGTTTCAGAAAAAGTCACCCTAACAAAATTATTAGTTCAATTATTGGGACAAAATGTAATTCACTAAACATAGGATATTTTGGAAAAGACAGAAGAAATGCAAGCCCTTTATGTTACAGCAAAGGGCTCTTGGTTTGTCTTGTTCATGGATGCTACCAGCCCCAGACAGGGCCAGGGCCGAACAGAACAAGTGTTTGATTAACATCAGATTGATCTTCAGACATTCTTGTCCTCTTCTATTGCAGGTATTGGAATCATTTATCTAAAAGAACTGATGTAGGACTCAAATCCAAAGAACTCTAGACTCAGCCCCACAAGACAGTGCACTCTAGTGCACTGCCGTGACAAGCAGAGGGCTCAGGCCTCTTTTTAGTTTTCGGCCCGCCTTTAGGAGCCATCACTGAAAAGGGCCCAGCCACAAATGAAATGCACCGTGCCCTCTGTTCTTAATAAGGATCCTGAAGCATTATTCTTCAAGTAACAGAATGAGGCTATGAAGACACATACACTTTGTTTCTGTTTGAGGGAAGTGTACAAAATCTCATTTTGTACATGGAACTCAAAAAGTCTTGGGCAGAACTTAGAATTTTTCTTAAATTTTTTTTTAACTTACTTTTCTTAAGCAAATGTTATTTTTACTTTTCTTAGCATTCTCATAAGGAATTACATACATAGTCCCCTTCAAGTATATTCCTACTATTATTGGTCACACTCCTTTCAGGGATTAATATATTCATATATTTCTAACTCTCAAAAGGCAGTGAATGAGAAAATGCTGAGTAAATGGGATTGCTTCTTACTATTGAATAGTTCTTGCTACTGCAAATGAAATACGTTCTTATATTTACCGAGTACTTACTCTATGGCAGGCCCTGCTCTAGGCTTTGAGGATATCATACATCAATGGTAAACAGTAGTCAAAAATAAAGCAGGGACATGGGGGACAGGGTTGCCACGGCTGGGGCAGGTAACAGGGATGGCACCCCTTGCATGGCATGGGATGAGGTCTGGAATGCTGGTAAACACATACAGCTGTCCTGGGCTTTCATCTTCTCTGTCTTCATGGTGTGATTAGTTTTTATGATGAGCAACAGGAAGAACCATATCCATGGACTGGCATCCAGGTTCCCAGGAAGCACAGAATAGTGCAAGGGTTACTACGACTGATACAAACACTTAATAGGCTCTTGTGTTTCTCCTACTTGGGAAACTTACTCTGGATTTATTTCTAATTAAGGCTACTACATTTGAAAATCCAAATACATATTGTTTCCAAAAAGATAGATGGGCCCAACAATTTTTAGGTCTTTTATAGTTAACTGTTTTTCTTCCCTCTGACCACAAGTATTGGGTCATTATACCTGGGATTCTTCCTTATACTATGGGATTAAAGAGTCAATTATCCTGGCATTTATGAACATGTTACCTTTTTCTGCATAATTCTCAGCTCGTCACTCAAGTTGTTATTCACCTTCATTAGCTGTTGTATCTTGGCCTCAGAAGCCACTAGAGCGTTTTTGACCTCCATAAATTCCTGCACAGTGACTGGTCCATCTGATAAATCTGAATCTAGGCTCTAAAAATAAATTGGGGAAAATGTTCACAATCTGAGACCATGATAACATTCAAGACTAACAGCTAAAGAATTTTAAATTCTGACCATGCCAGCCCGATTGCAAAGTTTATCAAACCAAATCAAGGCTTCTCTGAGTAATGCAAGACTAAAATGTAAGGGCAGGATTATTGTAATATTTGAAAAATTTTAGAGTCAATATTTTCTGACACAATGGGGTACAAATCTACTCTGACAATGACTCTAAGTGTATTTGTTTTGTCTGCCTTTCTCTTGCTCATTCCTTTTTCTTTTTTGTTCATTCTTTCATGAATCCATTTCAACAAATTTTTTTTCTAAGCATCAAGAAGTATTCTAGGGGCTTGAGATATATAAAAAAAGAAAATAGACAAAGATTCCTGCTCCTATTGGGTTTACATCCCAGCAGAGTAAGAGAGGGTAGAAATAAAAATAAGTAGCTGTATACGTAGTATGGCAGAAGGGGTTATGTGCTGTGGAAAATAGATAAAAGGGGCAGGGTGAGGGGCTGGTTAGCTGAAGTAGGGGTCAAGGTGGGTGCATTTTAATTAGACAAGTGAGGTAAGCCTTTGGGTAGGTGAGACATGGGCAAGAGCCTGAAGGAGTGAGGACATCAGTTAAATGGCTGGATGAAGAACGTTCTAGCCAGTGGTACAGCACAGCTAGAAAGATCATGTGTGCAAAGTGAGTAGGAGGATGAGGCCAGTCGTCATGCATGTCATGACTCTGGCTTTCACTCTGAGTAAATCTGGTGCTTCTGGGGAGACTGAGTAGGGGCATTCTGGATGGGACAGGTGACTCTAGCCATCCCCTCTGCATTTCCTGTATCTGCCAAAGGTACAACCATTCTCAGTTATGTGAGCTAGAAAACTCCAGACACATCTTCTGTAAACTTATCTCCCTATTTCAAACATCCAACTTACTGCCAAAACTTGTCTACTCTATTTTCCTGTTAATCCACTGTCAAATGTTTGCTGAGCCCCTCTGTGGGCCAGATGCTCAGGATTCAGCAGTGGGTGGACCAGAGAGGCCCCTCTGGCCTCTCCTAGAGCTCACATCACCCACCTGCCCCGCCTAAAAGCTTCTTGGACTTTGCGCTGCCCGCTGAGGTCCAGGCTCTTCAGTCTGGCCTCACGTTCCTCCATGGTGTGAGCCCTGCTGTCTGCTGCAACTTTGAGTCCCACTCTCTTTAGGCTGTCTCACACATGACAAGATTTTCCCCCTAGACATCCTTGCTCCACTTTCTCTCTGCCTAGACTACCCTTCCCTGCCTCTCCACATGCCCAAATCCTATGCATCCCTTAAGGCATCTCATTTACAAAGCCCTGACACTCCTCCTCAGCAACAAGGTGCATCTCCTTTCACACACACGCCCCCTTCTGTTTGTGTTTCATGGCTCGTATCACTCTGTACCTTTTATTAAGTTATCTCTCCTACTAAGCTGCGGCAGCCTCATGGGAAAGGGACTAGGCCTCATTCCGGATGGTATTATACAGATAAGTCACTTGGGAAACATTTATGCAAACAGTAAAACATACCAGCTCCTCTTCACAAGTTTCATAAAGTCACAATTGCAGCAGGCAGTGATTCAGCAACTGACTCAGGGACAAAGGACCCTCTATTTTTAACTGTTTACCTCGCTGGCCCAAGCTGGTAGTAAACCCAACCTCACCTCCATAGCATTTCACAGGGCTAGCCCTCCAGTGATTTACAAATAAGGCAATTTTGCAGGAGGAAAGATTTTAAAGAGAAACATATTCTCCCCTTCCATGTGAAGGTATCATCTCACCTTCTGCCTGTCTGCCTTGCTTGCAGCAGCTTCCGGATCTGTGTCTTCATCTGATGCCACACTGTCATAATCTGGTTGGTCATTGTCTTGACTCTCAATACTGTGCTGGTTATTGATCGTTTTCAGTATGAGCTCCACATTATCTATCAAGAAAAGCAAATAACTTTACTTCAGGATTAACAAACTTTTTCTTCCCAAAAAACTTTCAGAATGGTTCTGCGGTTTAGCCACTTAAAAGACTAAAAGAGAGCGAAGTACATAGCTGTAGAGGAAAACCTCAAGAAACAAGAACGATGCCAAATAAACAGCCTAAATTCACAATAAAAAAAACTAGAAAAAGAAGAACAAATGAAACTCAAAGTTAGTAGAAGGAAGGACATAATAAAGATCAGAGCAGAAATAAATAAAATAAAGAATGAAATAATAGAAAAAAAATCAGTGAAACCAAGAAAATCAATGAAACCAATCTATTTAAGGAAATAAAATAAACCCCTAGCCCAACTTACTAAGAAAAAAACAGTATACAAATAAACAAAATCAGAAATGAAAAAGAAATAATCACAATGGACACCACAGAAATATAAAGAATTATTAGAAAATACTATGAAAAATTATGTGCCAATAAACTGGACAACCTAGAAGAAATGGACAACTTCCTAGAAAAATTAAAAGCTTCTAAGATCGACCCAGGAAGAAAAAAAATCTAAACAGACCAATTAACAGCAATGAAATTGAACTGGTTATCAAAAACTCTCAACAATCAAAAGTCCAGGACCAGACGGCTTCACAGCTAAATTCTACCAACCAAAAAAGAAGAGCTAATACCCATTTTCTTAAAGTATTCCAAAAAGTAGGAGAGGAGGGAATACTTCCAAACTCATTCTATGAGGCCAGCAACACTCAAATATCAAAACCAGACAAAGACACCAGAAAAGAAGAAAATTATAGACCAATACCCCGATGAACACAGATGCAAAACTCTTCAACAAAATATTAGCAAACTGAATTCAAAAATACATCAAAAGGATCATTCATCATGACCAAGTGGGATTTATTCCAGAGATGCAAGGATGGTATATTATTTGTAAATCAGTCTATATCATACACCACATTAACAAAAAGAAGAAGAAAAACCACATGATCATCTAAATAGATGCTGAAAAAGTATTTCACAAAATTCAACATCCATTCAGGATAAAATACTCTCAACAAAATGGGTATAGAGGATACGTACCCCAAATAATAAAGGCCATATATGACAAACCCACAGCCAACATCATACTTAATGGCAAAAAATAAAAGCTTTTCCTCTAAGATCAGGAATAAGACAAGGTTATCCACTCTCAGCACTTTTATATAACATAGTACTGGAGGTCCTAGCCACAGCAATCAGACAAAACAAAGGAATAAAAGGCATCCAAATTGTAAGGAAGAAGTTAAACTGCCACTATTTGCAGATGACATGCAAATATGACATTATACATAGAAAACCCTAAAGACTCCACCAAAAAACTATTAGAACTAGTGACTGGATTCAGCAAAGTTGCAGGATACAAAATTAATACACAGAAATCTGTTGCATTCCTATATACTAACAAAAAGAGAAATCAGGAAAACAACTCCATTTACAATTGTATCAGACAGAATAAAATACCTAGGAAAGGGGCTCTCTTGTTCCCTCCTGGTCTGAGCCAGGAGCTCTGTCTTCTCACTTTCTCTTTAAATAAAAGCCTCTGCCTTGCTCTCCTACCTTGAGTGTTTGCAAAGTTCATTCTTCGACTCTGCGAACAAGAACCCCAACATCATTCTTGGGGGCTCGTCCAGGATAACTTCAGAGGTGAATATTGGCATCTGAGTCTGCCTTTTTCTTTCACTGTCCTTATATAACAAAGCTGTCTATGGCACACAACATCGGGCGCTCATCAGCCACTTAAATGCGACTAGCCTGGCTGCCGATCTCAAAGTCTTGAGTGACTGGTTTCCCTACGTTTCCCTCAGTGGATCCCCTGTCTCCCTTGGGAGCCGGGAAAGTCACCTGAGTGGAGGCCAGGATTCCCTTTCAGAGGCATCTCCTTGGATGCGAGGGACTGAGGAAAGCTGTGGGCAACTGTGAATGTCTAGGCTGAGGCTATACTTCAGCAGCTTCTCAAAGGTCCACGTGTCTGGAATCATACCGACAGCCCAACTGGGTATCCATGAAGAGTGGCTCTCTTTCTCTGTCTGACTTTCAGCCTGCTTTTTCAGGCACCCTGGCCTGAGTGAGGCAAGGATGTTCTTTACTTTTTTTACATGCTCTATGTGTGCCTCTAACTTCAATAATTTCACAGAACCCAATGCTCACCACCACAAGGTAGGAGATCTGCACTTCACTCTTATTTTTAACTAAATGCTGTACTTTTTATCTCAAAAATGTGTCTAGGCACCTGTTAGCCACTTAAAAGACAATTAGCATCAGCTACCAGTCTTAAGTCTCAAGTGAAGTTTTCAGGTGTCTGCTGCTCCTTGATCTTCTCCTCTTGATGGAAATGTCAGGGAGTGGCTGAGCCGATTTCCTACTTTCCTATCCTAATCTGTGGACTCTGAGGGCAGACCGGACTAGTAGTCAGTGGTCCTTGAATCTCAGCTCTGGACTACTGATCTGACAGTGCTGAGTGAACCTCCAGCTAGGCTGATGCCTATGTGAGAGTCGCAGATGACCCCGACCTCTTTGTCTGACAGGTGAGATTTCTTACAGTGGGTAACCAGTAGGATAATTCCCAGACAGTGGCAGAAACTGATGTTTGAGAGTACAGACCCTCCCTCTGCTTTATAACTGTCCATGGCAGCCTCTGTTTGAATTTTATCTTTGGCCTTAGAAAAATTCTCCTGCTCCCCATTCAAAGCAGTTCTCTTAGGCCTGTGCCACTTTCTCCTGTGTAATGTAAATCAAGTCTGTAAAGTAATCAAGCTGAAACCTGAGACCAACATGTAAATGGCCCTATTCTATTGATCTCCCTTCCTGAGAGGCAGTCATCCTGGGCTAGGCATTTCCTTTTCTGAGGCCCCAAGGAAGTGAAACAGGCTTGTGACTCAGATCAAGGCTCTGGCAATGAGAGCTCACACAGTCCCTGCACTTATCGGACAGGCAGGGGGCTCTCAAGGAATGACTGAAGCCCATGCAGAGAAAACTGGGAAAACTCCCAAAAGGCGTAAAGTAGGAGCACACTGGTAAGCTCCCACTAAACCCAGAGCTCTGAGGTGACTCTTGCTTCTTGGGAAAGCAAGAGGGAAATCAAGGCAAGGTACAGGCCACGCTGGTAAGGAGTGGTTAAATCCAGTAGGCCCGGTAGAGGAGGTGATTGACCACTGTCACCCAGGCTCCAAGGCAAGGGGATACCCTCACAGAAAAGGCCAACCAGGAGTCACACACCTGTCTCTCTCTCTCTTCCAGAGAGCATCCTCTTAAAGTTAAAAGCCAGACACGCCTCTGGCATGCATTCTAAAGAATTGGGAGAATTTGATCCCCAAACCCTGAAAAAGTGCCTTATCTTCTTCTGCACACAAGCCTGGCATCAATACAAATTCTCTGATTAGAGAGGCTTGACCCCTGAGAGAAGTACACAATATAATAAGGCTATGCAGCTAAATTTATTTTGCCACATGGAAGGAAAATGGGTCAAAAGTCCTGTGGACTACTACAGTATAAAACTGGTTTTCTAAATCTTTTTATTGGAAATCTATTCTACTTATTGAGTTCATCATTATCCTCAAAATTGGGAGGTCTTTACACTAGACTCTCTGAGACAGAAGAAATATATCTTCTGCAATACAGCCTGGCTTAAATCTTTCAAAAGATAAGAGAGGCTTGACTTTGTCATGTTCAGTGAAGGTTTTGTAAATAATCTAGCATGGTTAAGAATGAGTGAACTGAAGTGTTTTAACTGAGCTTCTCGGTTGTAAGGACACTGGGTTAAAAACATCCTACACCCTGCAAACTTACCATATCTCCAACATTGATGGACTAGGAGTGTTTTTCACTGGTACATAGCCTCCATTTTTATACCGTATCTTGGTTTAGAAGATGTAATTTGGCATATCAAATCCTTAACCATTTTTACTCAGAATGCCTTAGTAGTAAAGTTAAACTAATGTGCCAAGCAGTTATACAAAATAGAATGGCACTAGACATCTTAACAGCAGCACAGGTGGGACCTGTGCTATAATTAAAGTTGGGTATTGTGTGTACATTCCAAATTATTCACAAAATGTCTCTGATTCACTCCAGGACCTCCAAAGGAAAGTCCAAGCTATGTCAGGCCCAGAAGTCCCATGGACTACTACGATATGGAGCTGGTTTTCTAAATCCTTTTGAAGCCATGAAACTGCAAATAGTGATGGAAATGGAACCCAAGATAGAAGTGCCCATCTTCCGAGGCCCTCTCAACTGATCAGTGATGGAGACCTGGTTGCACCCTTTACTGTGCCCCCCTTTCAGCATGAAGCAGCCAGAGCGGTCATCGCCCCCTTTCCCCTAGCAGCAGCTAGGGTCTCCATCTGTAGAGGGGGGAATGAGACAGGGGCCATGGGCTTACACAGAGTAGGGTGAAGGCCTCTGGAAAAAACAAAGCAAGATAACCCATTGTGGGATTTGCTTTGGCCTGCTGGGGGGGGGGGCCCAGCTCGTTTTTCTGACTTTACCCAGGTGCTACTTTTCTTCCTCCAGCCCTAAACAAATGATCCTTTGCAACTTGGGCAATGTAGCAAGCAAGCCCAAAACAACATAGTAAAAACAGGAAGGATTCCATCTTAAAACCCAATTAGTTAAAAAGTTAAGTTTCTTAACAAACAGACAATAACTCAGCTCACCTTGAGAGCAAAGTAAGCAGCCTTAAGTGATATGCTCCCAGACCAGGAAGCTGCTATCCTGGGAGGAAATCAGAGCAGTAAAATTCTTGTAAATAACCAGAAAGACTAATAAGAAACTTAGTGTTTCTTTAAAGGTAAACATTTTGGGACCACTTAGCAGGTGTACATCCCTAGCACTTTGTCTCTCAACTGCCTGTAAAACCCCTAGACAATGCACCACCCGGGACTCTCTTGTCCCGTCTTGGCCTGAGCCAGGAGCTCTGTCCTTTTGCTTTATCTCTAAATAAAAGCCTCTGCTTGCTCTCCTAAAAAAAAAAAAAAAACCTAGGAAAAACCTAACCAAGGAGGTGAAAGACCTATACTCTGAAAACTAAGACACTCATGAGAGAAATTAAAGAAAACAGAAATAAATGGATATCTATCCTGTGCTCATGGATAGAAGAATATTGTCAAAATGGCCATCCTGCCCAAAGCAATTTACATATTCAATGTAATCCCTATCAAAATACCAATAACATTTTTCAATGAACTTAAACAAATAGTTCTAAAATTCATGAAACCACAAAAGACCCCAAATAGCCAAAGCAGTGCTGAGAAAAGAAAAAGCTGGGGGTATTCAGCTTCCTGACTTCAAGCTCTACTACAAAGCTACAGTAATCAAAACAGTATGGTACTGGCACAAGAACAGACCCATTGATCAATGGAAGATAACAGAGAGCCCAGATATAAACCCACACATACATGGTCTATTAATATATGATAAAGGAGCCATGAATATACAGTGGGGAAAAGACAGCCACTTCAAAAACTGGTGTTGGGAAAACTGGACAGCTATATGCAAGAGAATGAAACTGGATTACTCTCTAACTCTGTACACAAAAGTAAACTTGAAATGGATCAAAGACCTGAATGTAAGACGGGAAACCATGAAACTCTTAGGAGAAAACACAGGCAAAAATCTCTTGAACATAATAAGAATGGGCAATTTTTTCCTGTACACATCTCCTTGGGCAAGGGGAACAAAAGCAAAAATGAACAAGTGGGTCTACATCAAACTGAAAAGCTTCTGGACACCAAACAACAAAGGATACCATCAACAGAACAAAAAGACAACCTATGGTATTTCATAAACATCTCATCAGATAAGGGGTTAACATCCAAAATACATAAAGAATTCATATGCCTCAACACCCAAAAAACAAATAATCCAATTAAAAAATGGGTGGAGGACCTGAACAGACATTTCTCCAAAGAAGAAATACAGATGGCCAACAGGCACATGAAAAGATGCTCCACATCGCTAATCATGAGGCAAATGCAAATCAAAACAACAAGATATCACCTCACATCAGTTAGAATGGTCACTATCCAAAAGACAAGAAATAACAGGTGTTGGCAAGGATGTGGAGAAATCCGAACCCTCCTACACCGTTGACGGGAATGTAAATTAGCATAAATGCTGTGGAAAACAGTATGGAAGTTCCTCAAAAAACTAGAAATATCATTTAACCCAGTAATTCCACTTCTAGGAATTTACCAGAAGAAAACAAAATCCCTGATCCACAAAGATATATGTACCCCTATGTATACTGCAACACTGTTTACAATAAGCCAAGATATGGAAGCAACCTAAGTGTCTATCAGTAAATAAATCAATAGAGGTAGTACATACACACAATGGAATATTACTCAGTCATAAAAAGAAAAGAAATCCTGCCATTTGCAGCAACATGGATGGCTCTAGAGGGTACTGTGCTCAGTGAATTAAGCCAGGCAGAGAAAGACAAATACCATATGATTCCACTTATTTGTGGAATCCAAAAACAAAGCAAAACAGAATGAACAAAACAGTGGTAGACTCATATGCATTGAGAAGTGACTAGTGGTTACCATGGAGGAGGGGCTGGTGTGGGTGGGTGGGTAGGGTGAGGGGTATAAAGGAGCACAAAAATTCTCAATCATAATATAAGTTGGTCACAGGGATAGTAGCACAGCATGGAGAATATAGCCAATGATTCTGTAATGTCTTTCTATGTTGATAGTTAACCGCACTAGTGGGGGCAAGGATTTAATAATACGGGTAATTGTTGAACCACTGTGTTGTACATTTGAAACCAAACTAAGATTGTATATCAATGATACTTGAATTAAAAATAAATTTTAGAGAAAACCTAAAAGAAAATGACAGAAGTAGCAATGTTATATTCACACCACTACAGGAATTAACAGCAAGTTATCAACCAGAAAGCCAGCCTTCCAGAAACTCCATACAGCGATTGAAGCATCGTTCTGAGCTACTCAGCAAATGTGGGCAAATTAATTAGAAGCTTTAGTAAAGAGCTGCTCTGACGAAGGAGGCAGGTTCCCAAGTCTCTAATCATTCTAAGAGATAGTGTATAGTTCCAAATCATGAAAATAAAGCCAGCCATTAACTAATGTAAGATTAATTGTATTTCAATTATAACTAACTTGTTTACAAGGTAATGTCAAGTCAAAACAGAAAGGAAATTGTAAAAGGAGCCTAGAAACTAAATCCTCAAAGAATAGGCACATTAGTGTTCAGTCAGCTGAATGCAAGTGAGAAAGACAGAGAATGGCCTAGTGGACACACACATGCGTGTCAGGAAGGTATCACCTACAGAGCAGAGCTGGTTCTACAGGCTCTAACACATTTTGAATAAAAGATTTCACAAATTATCCAAGTCTCTCCAATTCCTTTCAGGCAACTCAAGTTCATCTCTGATTTCTAATATTGTTTCTGGATATTTTCACGAACATCTGGGTGATTAATTATGGTTACTTAAACCACAATGTTGCTCATGTGAAACCTGAGCATAAGATTGTATATTAATGATACCTTAATAAAAAAAATAATATGGTTACTTTAAAGGAATTTTAAGTTTTAAAATTAGTATTTAAAATATACATTTCATTGATTACAGAAGTAATAAAGACTCAGTATGGAAAGTTGGAAACTAATGCTACAGTAATAATTCACAGCCACTGACATATGTTGGTCTATATCCTTTCAGTCTTTTTTCTAAGCATATATATACATTTTCACAATTTCATTCTTTATAGTAGTTATGGGCTATCAAGTTGATGTGATGTCTGAACTGGCAATACTGAACCATTTATTGTTCTGAGTTGAGACACAGTTAGGTTCCTGCAAGCCTCTGGTCACAGTTTTGTCAACTGTCAACTGATAAATGTGTGTTTCTGTTTAAAGACACCTTTAATATGTATTGTTGATTCATTAACATTGAACTCATGGCCAACAACACTGTAACTTCCGCCTGAACAAAGCTTACCTAACACATACATATTCTCTGTAAGACACATCACAGCCTTCCTGCGCTTTGGAACACTAGTCAGCACTTTAGCACTGGGCTTTAAACAGTGAAATCAGAAACAAAAAGCACAACATGAAAAATGTGGCATGAAGGCAACCTCAAAAACGACACATTTCCAGTATGACAGGTGAAACAAAAGGCAGTGTGGCCTTTTCCATTCCAGCTGGGGAAGTATGTTTTAGGTAACTCAAATCTCTTGCCACTTGGCATATGCCCACACACTACCATGAAGGTGCTGTGAGTACTGATTTTGGGGTTATATATAAATTTTAGCAAATAGGTGAATTTGTAAATATGGGTTCCAAGAATAATGAGGATTGTGCATTTATACTTACATACTTACATACATATGCTTCTATGTGGTATATTTACTTAATACATACATATGAATGTATGTATATATATGAATGTTTTCCTTCCACAAGTTGGATCAAATGAAACTTTTATATAAAAATTTTTTAAAATTTTATACTTTATACTGTCATTACATATTCTCTGGGGAAGAAAAGTCTGTACACTATTCAGACTAATTGTTGCTTTCTTATGGGTTGTTTCTAATTTTTGCAGTGTTATGTATAGTATACATATAACATCTTTGATTATTTCCCCTCAATTAACACCTAGAAATGGAATAAACAAATCAGAGAGTATGTATATTTTGAGATGTCACATTTATGAAAGGACCCTTACAGCTGCACCTTAGTCAAAACTTAGTAAATTTTCTTAGAATTTGTTTATTCTGGTTGAACCAGGAAAATCAAGAAGAGCACACTGTTGTCAGTTAATGATTGCTGTCTTTGAGGAATGCAACACTGATGAAAAACTTGACTTTTATGCCACATATTTCTTCAGTTTAGTGTTTACAATTAAAAAATGTGTTATTTCTGTAATTAGAAAAAAACAATGACGATACGGTATTGAGGATGGGGAGAAGGAAGCATGTTCCTAAGCATGGAGACAGCACCCTCAGCTACTTAATCAGACTCAATAGGACACCTCAGAAATAAGTGCTCTGTACTCTTGTTACAGTTTTAAACCACAAAATAATTCTCACTGTAGACATCTCAAGTTTATAGTAGCAAATTTTAATTATTTAGAGCTCAGTTCTGGAGGTAAGCAACAGCAGGTGAGCTATAATTTCAATCAAGAGGGTTTTTTTTTTTTTCTTATGTCCTTTAACATGACCTAAGTCAGTCTTTTGGGTTAATTTCAGGACACAATTTTACAGGGAAGATAGGTGACCCAAGCGAAAAAAACAGATATAAGATAAATTTGAATGGCAGTTAATATTTGAAATATTTATAATACACCAGGGTTCAAAGAGGTAAACTATTCAACACAACATATTACCAATAAAACTTAGAGGGCTGGAACTAAGCTGTCATGTTGATAAATGTTTTAATTAATTTGTAACTTGAAATTTAATTGTGTTAAGTTTAGAAGGCCAAAGATGCAAACACTTAGAGGTTTGAAACAATTACCTTTTGAACTAGAAAGAGGACTGCCTTGCTGTCTCCTCTTGGCATCACTGAGAATGTCGATGACCAGCGTGGCAAACTCATGGGCGTTAAACCGAGCTAATTTCTGTCTGCCCTGAAGGTGAGAAAATAAAAATATTCCCAAATGTAAAAATACACACATAAATATTCACATAAAACTAGAAGGGCTACTGTTAGACTTTGACAAAGACCTGCTGGCATGATTAAAGCATCAAATTGCAGCCACAACTTAATCAAACATTAACATCTTCTTTGCAATTTAAAACTATCTGCCCTAGAGAACTATGTAACATTTTTGTTCTCACAATATATTTATTTTTGTGAACAAAAACAAAACAGTTCTACCTAATGCTTTTTTTCTAACATCAGTTCAGTTTTGAAGTAGACCTCATAATGAAAAATTAAGTTGGAGGTAAATTTTTAAATTGCAAGAGAAACAAAGTTATAATCTAGATGCTGAGACTCCATCATTATATATATATATGGCCATTAATCAATTAAAAATTAAAAGGCCTTCTTAACTTACTTACCTTTTCTCCTCTTGATGGATGCTTAGACAGTTTTAATGCTCTATTATTTGTTATATACAGCACTTCAATGAACACCACTGTGCATAAATCTCTATATTTTCATTAGAACATATTCCCAAATAAGGAATTCCCATGTGAAAGTATGTACTTGATTTTGAGGTTTCTGAAACCAGTTAATAAACTGCTCTCCTGAAGTCTGAAGCAATTTAAACTCTTAGCTATAGCATGAGAAAGCCCATTTTGCCATTTTACCAGCTTAAAGTATCTTTTATTATATACACTGTTAATCTGATTGATGAAACTTTCATTAATGACTTCAGGTTGCTTTCTTTGATGACTTATAAGGTTAAACACTTCTTCACATGTGTAAACCATTTATATTTCTTCTGTGAACTGTTTTGTATTATTTTCCAATCATCTATTTACATCTACCGCTTTTCTTACCAATTTGAGTTTTGTGTGTGTGTGTGTACAAAGGATACTAACATTTTAATCAATCGAAAAGTTTAAAATGCCTGCCCTGGGAAAACTGAATACCATGATATCAGCCATTCCTAAAATGACACACTAGTTACATTTCGGACTCGGCTACTTGCCTGGTTTCGCGTCGATGAGTACTCAGGATTGACCGGAAGGAAGGGGACAACAGTTGTCTCGGTTACCAGGGTGCTGTGGTTTTGCGTGGCAAGCCAGACTAGCCAGAGGAAAGAGCCAGAGATAGAATCTCATCACCATGGTGAGCCACTGCTCCTCTGAGGGCCGCGGCTCCCGCGTCACTGGGGAGACTCAGGGAAGTACACTCCGAAGCCAACACACACAAAAGGAAATGTCGACACACGCATTATCAGGACAGTAGAAATTGGGCAAGTAAAACACTGAGGTGGGCAGCTTGTCACCACCCACTGATAAAAGAAACTTATTAGATAAAGCCACATGGTAAGTCACCTGCATCAGTCTCTCGCCTGTCAACTTCATCGTACACATCCATGGCAAGTTCTTCAAACAAATGATTACTTAGCTGAAAGTAAAAAAATATTAGGAACACAAGGGACAAAGATTAACACTAGGAGAATGTGTGGGGATTGTGACCTAGTCACCATTTTATGTCCAATGTCTTATCCAAAGCAAGTGCTTAGTAAATACCCACTGTTAGAAACAGACAATAACATTTCCAAAATAGCACAGATCTTCTAGAAACACCTGCCTCCCACAGCAGCCTCCCTCCTTTGTGATATACAGACAGGGTTGTGCTTTAAAGGAGCTAAGGGGCATCTGAAGTGCATAATCTCAAAAACAGGGTCCAATTCTCTACCTTCCTTGTGATGTCATTAAGTCCCCTCTTCTGCTCTCGAGCATTTGCTGGTTCCCCCAAATATAAGGGATCTGAAACCCATGGTGGAATAAAGATGCCAAAATATGCCATCTTGAGAGGATAAAATGTGCCATTGCATGTAAACGTCACCCAGACCTTGGAAAAGTCTCTTTGCTGTCTTCCTCAGTAGCAGGCCTCCAATCCCACCAAAAACTGGGCCTCCCTAAAGGGACAGCCTGTCTAATCAGTACTCTGTGCAGTGTCAGCCAACAAAACCATCCCCGCACTGGCTGGGGTGCCTGCTTGGCAGAACTGGGGTAGGCAGGGCATGAAGGTCCTCCTCGATGCAGATGAGGCTAGGCCCCTGCCAGGGTGCCTCTGGCTTTCTCTGCACTTTTCTTCTTATAAAACACACACTGATGCTTGGTGGCTGTTACTTTTAGTTGATACTGAATTTGTCCTATTTCCTGCTGTGTTCCTCACATCCACATACAGTACCCAGCATTAGGATGGGTGGGGTTCACTAAATACTTACTTGCTGCCCAGAAGTTATTATTATATGCAGCAATTTAAAATGCTGACTATACAGACCTCATGGGAACTTGCTAAAATGGGCACAATACATTGTTGGGTGAAAAAAACAGGATATACAATTGTGTAATTATGACTGAGCTTCAGTAAAAAATGCATATATACATACATACATGCATATGAAACAGGAATTAGAAAGATATACAAAAATATTGAGCCTGGAGCCATTAATACAGTGAATGAGGATGATTCCCCCTTCTATATTTTCAAAATTTTCTCTAGTGTGATTACATTTACAATTACAAATAAACTCTGAGAGCCTTTCATTGGATAAGGTAATGAAGAATTGAGAACCTGAACTTGCTCGCATCCCGGGCACTATGCTAATATCATCATATTTAATACAACACCTTTATGGAGAAAGGAACTACTATTATCCCACTTTTCAGACAAGGCAATTGAGGCACAGAAGTTAGTAGCTTGCCTGAAGTCACAAAACCAGTAGGTGATTGACTGAGATCCAAGTTTGTCTCTCAAAATGTTAACACTCATTCAAGGAATATGTTAGTCTTATTATATTTCTCTCAGCTTTTCATTAGGGAGGGAGGGAGGAGGGAGGCAGAGGTAGGAACAAACGCTGAATTGGCACTTATGAGAGCTGTCACCTCTGAGGAGGAGACCACAGGTGGGATTAGAAAGTAGTAACAGGCAGCTCACCCTCACGGAGTGGTCCTGATCTGCAGCCCTGCTGGATCATCCCCTTCCTTTCTAGGAGGGGCATGAGTCTGACCCACAGCCCAAGTTCTTGACAGCTGCACTCCATTTTGTTGCACATAATTATCTAGTGCCTGTCCCATGCTGGAGATATTACAGATGTAACCCCAGCTTTCGTGCAGCTTTCAGCCTAACAAATACTGGACAGTCAAATGGAGCTTGGGTTTTATCTATAATGTTTGAATTATTTAAAATGAAAATTGGTTTTACATGTTATAAGTAATGAAAAGGAAATCACAGCATATTTAGTGCTGACTCCAAAGCTTATCATCTTAAACGTCTTACTATATGACCTCAACTTAAGGCGATAAAACAGACACACAAAACCATAGATATAGAACACAGAGACACCGAATTGCATAAAATACATTTATTTCTTGTTACAGTAAAATACTAGTAATGATAAATTCATTTTATGTAATATTTAGTACTTAATACTATATGAAGTTCTAATAAAGGTCTTCTGTGAAAAGGGCAATGAAGAGAAAGTCATAAAATAGGGGGTTGCAATTTTAGAGTTAGGCTTTGGGAAAACTACCTGCATTGTGAAGGACGTCAGATTTCAGCTACTTGAATGATGAAAGGGATGGAAGCTAGGAAGGGAGAACACTGCAGCCCAAAAAGGATTCCTGAAAAAGGACTGAGGGTGGCCTCAGAGAATGCTAACCCATCAAGGACTATTTCAACACACGCACAGACATGCGCCACGTATGTGCACAGAACACACACAGAGGGAACCAGATGGGAAGGAGGGCAAAACTGAATGGTGAGAGTCAGGTGACACCCTAAAGGTTATGAAAAGAAGTTAAGAATCTTGGTTCTGATACAAGAGCAATGAGAACAGCTGAGGTGGGTAATCTGACAGTTAAAATGGCTGGGGAAGTGCCCTGGTGAGGCTTCATTTGTGGGGACTGAACAAACAGAAATCATTCCCACAGAGGTAGATTTCTTGCGCCCTAACACTAAGGTGGGCAGGCTGGAAAGAAACATGCAGACTACAGTGACCTACAGAACAGGGCAAACTCTGAGCACATGCCCAGCACAGACCACCAGCTCTTAAAAGCATGCATTTACAAAGCTTGATGAATGGCACAGGATGTGCAAGACAGTTACAATGGGCTAGGATCCCAAATAGCAGTGAGTCAGTCTGCGTACTCACTATGCCAGCCTCAGCTTTTATCATTCCTTAGCATCCTATAAGGTTACAGGAAGCAATCCTAAGAAGTGGTCCCACTTAACGCATTTACACTGAGAGAAATGAAGGGACTCTAATGGAGAAAGTTTCCTAACATCAAAAGCACAGTTTTTACTTTTAAATGACAGAGAAAAATGGCATCATTTGTAGCAGACAACAAATTGGATATACTAAACTTAATAGCACTTTCAGTCTTCTTTGCTACACACTCAATGGTCTGCTTCTGATTTAACATCTTAAGAGTATGAAATAGAAGTCATTTGATGCAATAGATAATGGGCTGAGAACAGCTATTAGGAGGATAGATAGTTTCCCATACTGGAGTTCACTAAGAAATAGACATACTCACAGACTGAAGTTTCTTCTTAGCAGCTTTTGCCAATTCAGACAAATCCAGGCTGCTAAGAAAATGTACAAAACTAATAAGAAAATAATCATTTTCATGAGCTCTAGGTAGCCAAATGATCAAGATATTAATCAGTTTATGGACATGGTCAGAGACAAAAATTTTATAGCCCAATAGAGTCACTGAGGAACCTCTGAAGAGGACAACTTGGGAAGTAATTCCTTCTAGAAATATCAAAGGCATGTAACATGGCAAAGAAAAAAATAATCACCTACTAACTAAAAGACAAAAATTACTGCCAGGTTAGTCCACAGACCCTTTTTGCAGGAAGTCACAATTTTTGAAGCATTAAAAAAAGCATGACAGAAGAAAATATTAAAAGGGCAGAATGTGAAAAACCAGATGGCAAGATTTTATCTGGAATAGCACATAATCATTTCATAACCTCTTGACGACATGTGTGCAAGTAATTGGCTAAATAAGGACTTAAGGTTCATTCCTGTAGCCATGAACTCATTTAACCCTATAGACCAGGGGTCAGCAGATTATAGCCCCCTTTCAGATCTGCCATGAGCTAAGCATGGTTTTTACATTTTTAAATGGTTGGGAGGAGTGGGGGGAGGAGGAATATTTTATAGCATGTGAAAATTGTACGAAATTCAAATTTTAGTGTCCAGAAGTAAAATTTTATTGGAACAGATATGCCCTTCATTTACACAGTGTCCATGGATACTGTCATCTACAACTGGCTGAGTTGAGTAGTTGTGACAGAGCTCTATGGCCCACAAAGCCTAAAATACTTACTACTATACTTAACAACAAAAATTTGCCGATCCTTGTTACAGACAAAGAAGGTACTTCCTGTAACAGTGATATAATTGATGTAATTCTGTAGTATAATCTATAGACACAATATACTGTCATGACTGGCTAAAACTGTGACAATATCACTGACTTCAATTTTCTCATTAGTAAATTTGTTACTTGTGCTCTTTCAAACTTAAGTTTTATATGGTGATTTACTTACAGCCGTCTTATTTCCAAATTGTATAGCCATAAAAGAGAAAAATGTATGGGCTTTGTTAAACACAAAATGCTGTATACACTTAAACACTATACAACAAAGGCAATATTAGTGACAGATAAAACTGATTGGTATTTCAATGGCCTTACCTGTCTGCCATTTGAGGTATTATAAAGTGCTGTCCATTTTTGTGATCTGAAACAGAAACCAAGCCAAGGTTTTGTTCATATAAATGTTGATAAGCTCTATAAAGGAACACCACCAGATCACCACCATTATTTCCTTATGTTCTGCAATTAGTATCTTCCCATAATGACGAATGATGTAGGGGACAGAAGTTGTCAGACTGGCCACAAACTCCCAAAGACCTGGCCAGGAACAAGAATCATATTCTTGCTTTCCTCTGGTACAAAGGTCAGACATCACCAAGTAGAAAGCCTATTTCTGCCATAATCCTATGCTTTGTTCATCCTCAGTATAACTGATCTTCAGCCATAGACAGAATTTTTAGGGAGCTGAATTAGCTCAGAACAGGCTTCCACCAGCTCTCCAGGTAGAATAGTGGAGCTTTCTTGCTTTGGTGACTTCCTTTCATATTAATCTGTTAGTAGAAAAAATCAGAGCTGAGGCGGGTGGTCTTGGCAGATCCAGGCAGAGGCTCCACCTCCTACAATGTTTACCAACTCAGTCCTAATCTAGTTTCTGGAGGACACTGGACACGTGCCGGTGAATAAAGCCACCATAAGCATTCACATATAGGTTTTTGTGTAAAGGTAAGTCTGTTTCTTTTGGGTCAACACCTAGCAGTGGGAGTGCTGGGTTACAGGTAAATATGTTTAACTTGGTAAGAAACTGCTAGACTTTTTTCCAGAGTAGCTCTATCATTTTGTTTTCCAACCATCAAGGTATCAGAGTTACAGCTGTATCTTCCCCAGCACCTGTCTTTTTTTCTTTTAGTCATTCTAATAGGTGTGTAGCATTACCTCACTGTGGTTTGAATTCACATTTCCCTAATAACTAGTAATGCTGAGCTTCTCTTTTCATGTGCTTAATTATTTGCCATCTGTATATTGTCTCTGCCCAGTTATTACTGGGGTGTTTTCTTACTGTTTGGTTTTAAGTACTTAGGTACAAATATTCTGAATCCAAGTGCTTTGTTGGATATGTGATTTCCAAACATTTTCTTCCAGTCTGTGGCTTGTCTTTTCTTTCTCGTAACTACATTTTTTGCAGAGGAGAAGTTTTAAATTCTGACAAAGTTCAACTTATCAATATTTTATCTTACTGAGTGTTCTTTTGGCATTATATCTAAGTACTTAATGTAATACAAAAATAGCAAAGATTTTCTTCTAGAAGTTTTACACATTTAAGTTTTACATTTAGACCTATGATCCATTTTGAATTAGTTTTTACACAAGGTGTGAGATTTAGGTTGAAGTTCATTTTTCTGCACATGGATATCCAGTTGTTCCAACACCACATACTGAAAAAATTATCTTTTTTCTACTGAATGGTTTTTGCATTTTTTTCAAAAATCAACCCAACATATTTGTGTGAGTCTATTTCTGGATTTTCTCTACTGTTTCAATGATCTCCATGTCTATGTCTTCACAATAACCACTGTCTTGAGTACAGAACTTCACAGCAAGCCTTAAAATTGGATAGTGTGGTTCCTCCAACATTATTATTCTTTTGCAAAATTGTCTTGACTAGTCTAGTTCCTTTGCCTTTCCATGTAAATTTTAGAACCAGCATGCCTATGTCTACAAGGGAAATCCTTGAACTGCATTAAAATTACAAATTCATTTGTGGAGAATTGGCATGTTAACAATACTGAGTATTCCAATTCATAAACACAGTCTATCTCTCCACTCTCTCAGGTCTTCCTTGATTTCTTTCAGCAGCATTTTGTAGTTTTCTGCATATAGATTCCACACATATTTTGTTAGATTTATACCTAAGTATTTAATTAGGAGCTATTATAAATGGTATTGTTTTCCTAGTTTCAATTTCCAATTGTCCACTGCTAGAAATATGATTGATTTGTGATTGTTCATCTTGCTAAGCTCCCTTATGAGTTCTAGGAACCCTACTGTAGATTCCTGGGGATATTCTACATAGAAATTATATCATTTATGAATAAGGGGAGTTGTAAGTCTTCCTTTTCAATCTGTATGCCTTTTGGTCTGGTTAGGAATTCCAGTACAATGTTCAATAGATGTGGTAAGAATAGATATCCCAGACTTATTTCTGATCTTGGGGTAAAAGGATTCAGTCTTTCATCATTAAGGATGACGCTAGCTCTGGGTTTTATTTTTTTTTTCTTTTGGTAGGATTAATGTACAATCACTTGAACAACATTATGGTTACTAGACCCCCGATAATCAAGTCCGCCAAACATACTCCACTGCAGTCACTGTCCATCAGCATAGTAAGATGCTATAGAATCATTACTTGTCTTCTCTATAACTACTGCCTTTCCCGTGTCCCTTGCCGCTGCATTATGTGTGCTAATCGTAATGCCCCTTTCCCCCTTATCCCTCCCTTCCAACCGATCCTCCCCATCCCTTCCCTTTGGTAGCTGCTAGTCCATTCTTGGGTTCCATGAGTCTACTGCTCCTTTGCTCCTTCACTTTTTCCTTTGTTCTTATACTCCACAGATGAGTGATATCATTTGATACTTGTCTTTCTCCACCTGGCTTATTTCACTGAGCATAATACCTTCTAGCTCCATCCATGTTGTTGCAAATGGTAGGATTTGTTTTCTTCTCATGGCTGAATAATATTTCATTGTGCATCTACTGATGGACACTTAGGTTGCTTCCATTTCTTGGCTATTGTAAGTAGTGCTGCGATAAACATATGAGTGCCTATGTCTTTTTCAAACTGTGCTGCTGCATTCTTTCTTTTTTTTAATAGTTTATTTTGGTATCATTAATGTACAATTACAGAATGGACTAATAGTTACCAAAGGGAAAGGGACTGGGGAGGATGGGTGGGAAGGGAGGGGCAAGGGGGAAGAAGGGACATTACGATTAGCAGATGTAATGTTAGGGGGGCACGGGGAGGGCTGTACAACCCAGAGAGGACAAGTAGTGACTCTATGGCATCTCACTACGCTGATGACAGTGACTGTAATGGGGCTGGGAGGGGGGGACCTGATGAAGGGAGGTAGTGTAATCACCATAATATTACTCATTTAATTGTAGATTAATGATATCAAAATAAACTTAAAAAAAAAGAAAAAAATCTACAATTACATGTGCAATATTATGCTGATTAAACTACCCCCTTCATCAGGTCCCCCCGACCAACCCCATTAGAGTCACTGTCCATCAGTGTAGTGAGATGCTATAGAGTCACTACTTGTCTTCTCTGAGTTGTACAGCCCTTACCGTGCCCCTCCAACATTACATCTGCTAATCGTAATGCCCCTTTTTCCCCCTTGTTCCTCCCTTCCCACCCATCCTCCCCAGTCCCTTTCCCTTTGGTAACTATTAGTCCGTTCTTGGGTTCTGTGAGTCTGCTGCTGTTTTGTTCCTTCAGTTTTTTTCTTTGTTCTTATACTCCACATATGAGTGAAACCATTTGGTACTTGTCTTTTTCGGCTTGGCTTATTTCACTGAGCATAATACCCTCTAGCTCCACCCATGTTGTTGCAAATGGTAGGATTTGTTTTCTTCTTATGGGTGAATAATATTCCATTGTGTATATGTACCACATCTTTTTTATCCATTCATCTACTGATGGACACTTAGGTTGCTTCCATTTCTTGGCTATTGTAAATAGTGCTGTGATAAACATACGGGTGCATATGTCTTTTTCAAACTGCGCTGCTGCATTCTTAGGGTAAATTCCAAGGAGTGGGATTCCCAGGTCAAATGGTATTTCCATTTTGAGTTTTTGAGGAAACTTCATACTGCTTTCCACAATGGTTGAACTACTTTACATTCCCACCAGCAGTGCAGGAGGGTTCCCTTTTCTCCACATCCTCGCCAACATTTGTTGTTGTTTGACTTCTGGATGTTGGCCATCCTAACTGGTGTGAGGTGATCTCATTGTGGATTTAATTTGCAATTCTCTAATGATTACCGATGTGGAGGATCTTTTCATGTGCCTGTTGGCCCTCTGAATTTCTTCCTTGGAGAAGTGTCTGTTCGGCTCCTCCACCCATTTTTTAATTGGCTTATTTGCTTTTTGTTTGTTGAGGTGCGTGACCTCTATATATTTTGGATGTCAACCCTTTACCGGATATGTCATTCATGAATATATTCTCCCATACTGTAGGATGCCTTTTTGTTCTACTGATGGTGTCTTCTGCTGTAGAGAAGGTTTTCAGCTTGATATACTCCCACTTGTTTATTTTTCCTTTATTTCCCTTGCCTGGGGAGATATGTTCATGAAGAACTTGCTCATGTTTATGTCCAAGAGATTTTTGCCTATATTCTTTTCTAAGTTTTATATTTCATGACTTACATTCAGGTCTTTGATCCATTTTGAGTTTACTTTGGTGTATGGGGTTAGACAGTAATCCAGTTTCATTCTCTTACATGTAGCTGTCCAGTTTTGCCAACACCAGCTGTTGAAGAGGCTGTCCTTTCCCCATTGTATGTCTATGGCTCCACTGATCATATATTAATTGATCATATATGCTTGGGTTTATATCTGGGCTCTCTATTCGGTTCCACTGGTCTATGGTTCTTTTCTTGTGCCAGTACCAAATTGCCTTGATTACTGTGGCTTTGTAGTAGAGCTTGAAGTCAGGGAGCGTAATTCCCCCTGCTTTATTCTTCCTTCTCAGGATAGCCTTGGCTATTCCAGGTCTTCTGTCGTTTCATATTAATTTTAGAACTATTTGCTACATTTCATTGAAGAATGCTGTGGGTATTTTGATAGGGATTGCATTGAATCTGTAGATTGCTTTAGGCAGGATGGCTATTTTGACAATATTCATTCTTCCTAGCCAAGAGTATGGGATGAATTTCCATTTATTAGTGTCCTCTTTAATTTCTCTTAAGAGTGTCTTGTAGTTTTCAGGGTATAGGTCTTTCACTTCCTTCGTTAGGTTTATTGCTAGGCATTTTATTCTTTTTCATGTAGTTGTGAAAGGAATTTTTCCTTGATTTCTCTTTCTCCTAGTTCACCATTAGTGTATAGGAGTGGAACAGATTTCTGTGTATTAATTTTGTATCCCACAACTTTGCTGAATTCAGATATTAGATCTACTGGTTTTGGAGTGGATTCTTTAGGGTTTTTTATGTGCACTACCATGAAATCTGCAAACAGGGACAGTTTGAGTTCTTCCTTGCCAATCTGGATGCCTTTTATTTCTCTGTGTTGTCTGATTGCCGTGACTAGGACTTCTAGAACTATCTTGAATAAAAGTGGGGACAGTGGGTATCCTTGTCTTGTTCCCGATTTTAAAGGAAAAGCTTTCAGCTTCTCACTGTTAAGTATGACGTTGGCTGTGGGTTTGTCATATATGGCCTTTATTATGTCGAGGTACTTGCCCTCTATACCCATTTTGTTGAGAGTTTTTATCATGAATGAATGTTGAATTTTGTCGAATGCTTTTTCAGCATCTATGGAGATGATCATGTGGTTTTGGTCCTTTTTGTTGATGTAGTGGATGATGTTGATGGATTTTTGAATGTTGTGTCATCCTTGCATCCCTGGGATGATCCCACTTGATAATGATAGATGATCTTTTTGGTGTATTTTTGAATTCGGTTTGCTTATATTTTGTTGAGTATTTTTGCATGTATGTTCACAGGGATATTGGTCTGTAATTTTCTTTTTTTGTGGTGTCTTTGCCTGGTTTTGGTATTAGAGTGATGTTGGTCTCATAGAATGAGTTTGGGAGTATTCTATCCTCTTCTACTTTTTGGAAAACTTAAGGAGGGTGGGTATTAGGTCTTCACTAAATGTTTGATAAAATTCAGCAGTGAAACCATCTGGTCCAGAGGTTTTGTATTTAGGTAGTTTTCTAACTACCAATTCAATTTCTTTGCTGCAAATTGGTCTATTCAGATTTTCTGTTTCTTCCTGGGTCAGCCTTGGAAGGTTGTATTTTTCTAGAAAGCTCTCCATTTCTTCTAGGTTATCCAGTTTGTTACCATACAATTTTTCATAGTATTCTCTCATAATTCTTTGTATTTCTATGGTGTCCGTAGTGACTTTTCCTTTCTCATTTCTGATTCTGTTTATGTGTGTAGACTCTCTTTTTTTCTTGATAGGTCTGGCTGGAGGTTTATCTGTTTTGTTTATTTTCTCAAAGAACTAGCTCCTGCTTTCATTGATTCTTTATATTGTTTCATTCTACTCGATTTTATTTATTTTTGCTTTAACCTTTACTATGTCCCTCCTACTGACTTTGGGCCTCATTTCTTCTTCCTTTTCTAGTTGCATTAATTGTGGGTTCAGACGGTTCATTTGGGATTGTTATTCTTTCCTGAGGTAGGCCTGTATTGCAATATATTTTCCTCGTAGCACGGCCTTCGCTGCATCCCACAGATTTTGCGGCGTTGAATTATTGTTGTCATTTGTCTCCATATATTGCTTGATCTTTGTTTTATTTGATCATTGATCCATTGATTATTTAGGAGCATGTTATTAAGCCTCCATGTGTTTGTGGGCTTTTTCGTTTTTTTGTGTAATTTATTTCTGGTTTCATGTTTGTGATCTGAGAAGCTGGTTGGTACAATTTCAATCTTTTTGAATTTACTGAGGCTCTTTTTGTGGCCTAGTATATGATCTATTCTTGAAAATGTTCCATGTGCACTTGAGAAGAATGTGTATCCTGTTGGATGTAGTGTTCTATAGATGTCTGTTAGGTCCATCCGTTCTAATATGTTGTTCAGTGCCCCTGTCTCTTTATTTTCTGTCTGGTTGATCTGCCCTTTGGAGTGAGTGGTGTGTTGAAGTCTCCTAAAATGAATGCAAGGCATTCTATTTCCCCCTTTAATTCTGTCAGTATTTGTTTCACATATATAGGTGGATCCTGTGTTGGGTGCATAGATATTTATAATAGTTATATCCTCTTGTTGGACTGACCCTTTTATCATTATGTAATGTCCTTCTTTGTCTCTTTTGACTTTCTTTGTTTTGAAGTCTATTTTGTCTGATACAAGTACTGCAACTCCTGCTTTTTTCTCACTATTAGTGCATGACATATCTTTTTCCATCCCTTTACTTTCAGTCTGTGTATGTCTTTGGATTTGAAGTGAGTCTCTTGTAGGCAGCATACAGATGGGTCTTGTGTTTTTATCCATTCAGTACCTCTAGGTCTTTTGATTGGTGCCTTCAGACCATTTACATTTAGGGTGATTATCAATAGGTATGTACTTATTGCCATTACAGGCTTTAGATTTGTGGGTACCAAAGGTTCAAGGGTAATTCCCTTATGATCTAACAGTCTAATTTAACTCACTTCATATACTATTACAAACAGAACCTAAAGGTTCTTTTTTTTTCCCTCCTTTTTCTTCCTCCTCCATTCTTTGTATGTTATGGATCATATTCTGTACTGTTTGTCTATCCCTTGGGTGACATCTATTTAGCCTTAGGAATACTTCCATCTATAGGAGTCCCTCCAAAATGCACTGTAGAGGTGGTTTGTGGGAGGTAAATTCTCTCAGCTTTTGCTTATCTGAAAATTGTTTAATCCCTCCTTCAAATTTAAATGATAACCTTGTCGGGTAGAGTATTCTTGGTTCAAGGCCTTTCTGCTTCATTGCATTAAACATATCATGCCACTCCCTTCTGGCCTGTAAGGTTTCTGTTGAGAAGTCTGATGGTAGCCTCATGGGTTTTCCTTTGTATGTGATCTTTTTTCTCTCTCTAGCTGCTTTTCAAAGTCTGTCTTTATCCTTGATCTTTGCCATTTTAATTATTATGTCTTGATGTTGTCTCCTTTGGGTCCCTTGTGTTGGGAGATCTGTGCACCTCCATGGCTTGAGAGACTATGTCCTTCCCCAGATTGGGGAAGTTTTCAGCAATTACCTCCTCAATGACACCTTCTATCCCTTTTTCTCTCTCTTCTTCTTCTGGTAGCCCTATAATGTGAATATTGCTCCGTTTGGATTAGTCACACAGTTCTCTCAATATTCTTTCATTCTTAGAGATTCTTTTTTCTCTCTGTGCCTCTGCTTCTTTGTATTCCTCTTCTCTAATTTCTATTCCATTTACTGTCTCTTCTACTACATCTAATCTGCTTTTAAATCCCTCCATTGTATGTTGCATTTCATATATATGAAATTTATTAATGATTGAATCTGCAACTTAAATTGATTCCTGAGTCCTTGAATATTTTTCTGTACCTCCACAAGCATGTTTATAATCTTTATTTTGAACTCTTTCAGGAAGATCGGTGAGTTCTGTTTCATTTGGCCCTTTTTCTGGGGTTTGTGAGATTTTGGTCTGAACCATGTTCTTTTGACATTTCGTATTTCTGTGTGGTGCCCACTAGTGTGCAGAAACTCCAGTCTGTGGAGCTGCTCCACCTCTACAGTGAGGTTGGGGGTGGTAGGGGAGCAGAGCTGGTGCCTGGGGGGAGGAAAGATCTGTTTCCTGATTCCCGTCTGCGTTGCCTGTCTCCAGTGTCAGAGCCAGTGGGCCAAGCACACACATGTAAGCCTCAGTGCTTTGCATCTCTAGCTTTTGTAGGCGGGGCTTCCTTCTGGCTAGCCTGACGCCTGCACAGTGACTGCCAGTTTGCAAGCAGGTGCCTGCAGGCCAGTAGGAAGGCTCGGGCAGTTATGTGTCACAGTGGGGGGCCTCGGAGCCAAGTAGGCAGCCCGGGGGTGGAGCACCTGAAGCTCCTCAAAGTTCCCAACCAGCTGGGCAGAGCGCACCCAGACAACCTTGTCCAGCTCTCCCTTCTCCCGCACAGCAAGCTCTGTGCAAACCCCGCCCCTTCAGCAGCCCTCTCACTGCTAGAAAGCCTCTCAGACCTCCTCCCCTTCCTCTGACACAGATAGCTGTGGGTTTTCTGTAGATTTTTAAATCAGATTAAGAAGCCCCTTTTATTTCTAGTTTGCTAGGTTTTTCTTTTTTTTATCATGAAGGAATGTTGAATTTTGTTAAATACTTTTTCTGCAACAACTGAAAAAAGTATACAGGTTTCCTTTTTTAGTCTGTTAATATGATGGATTACCTTAATATTACCAGTCTTAATATCTGGAAACCCCACTTGTTTATGCTGTATTTCTCTTTCCATATAAGCTGGACTCAATGTGCTGATATTTTGTTGAGGATTTTGGTGTCTGTGTTTGTGAGGGTTATTTTTTGTGCTGTCTTCCTGGGTTTAGTATCAGGGTAATGCTGGCTTCATAAAATGACTTGAGAAGAATTCAAGATGGCGGCATGAGAGGTGAGATGGAGAGTTCCTCCCCAAACCACAAACAGTACAAAAATACAGTTAATTAATACAAGTGACCTTAAAATAGCAATAAGAAAGAAGGCTGAACCAGACTGGATACACACCGCACGAACTGAGCAGGGTAACATACAAAAGTCTTAATCCTTTGGGACCCAAGCCCTTCCCCCACCCCAGCTCATGGTGGGAGGAAGAGAAACGGAGCAGGGGAGAGGGTGGAAGCCTGGGACTGCTGAACACCTAGCCCTGGACATCTGCTTTGTGAGCAGAATCCTATAGTGTGTGGTGCTCTGGACATTGGGGAGCTTGGACAGGCGGAGTGCTTGAGAAATTGACATTACGGCCATTTGTGGAGGAGGGGATCCACATCCGGCCGCTCTGTGTCAGAGGAAAGGCAGGCGGTCTGAGAGGCTTCCTAGCAGTGAGAGGGCTGCTGAAGGGGTGGGGTTTGCACGGAGCCTGCTGTGCGGGAGAAGGGAGAGCTGGACAAGGTTGTCGGGGCGCGCTCTGCCCAGCTGGTTGGGAACTTTGAGGAGCTTCAGGTGCTCCTCCCCCTGGCTGCCTACTTGGCCCCGAGGCCCCATAAGGTAATCACCCTAAATGTAAATGGTCTGAAGGCACCAATCAAAAGACCTAGAGGTACTGAATGGATAAAAACACAAGACCCATCTGTATGCTGCCTACAAGAGACTCACTTCAAATCCAAAGACATACACAGACTGAAAGTAAAGGGATGGAAAAAGATATGTCATGCACTAATAGTGAGAAAAAAGCAGGAGTTGCAGTACTTGTATCAGACAAAATAGACTTCAAAACAAAGAAAGTCAAAAGAGACAAAGAAGGACATTACATAATGATAAAAGGGTCAGTCCAACAAGAGGATATAACTATTATAAATATCTATGCACCCAACACAGGATCCACCTATATATGTGAAACAAATACTGACAGAATTAAAGGGGGAAATAGAATGCCTTGCATTCATTTTAGGAGACTTCAACACACCACTCACTCCAAAGGGCAGATCAACCAGACAGAAAATAAAGAGACAGGGGCACTGAACAACATATTAGAACGGATGGACCTAACAGACATCTATAGAACACTACATCCAACAGGATACACATTCTTCTCAAGTGCACATGGAACATTTTCAAGAATAGATCATATACTAGGCCACAAAAAGAGCCTCAGTAAATTCAAAAAGATTGAAATTGTACCAACCAGCTTCTCAGATCACAAACATGAAACCAGAAATAAATTACACAAAAAAACGAAAAAGCCCACAAACACATGGAGGCTTAATAACATGCTCCTAAATAATCAATGGATCAATGATCAAATAAAACAAAGATCAAGCAATATATGGAGACAAATGACAACAATAATTCAACGCCGCAAAATCTGTGGGATGCAGCGAAGGCCGTGCTACGAGGAAAATATATTGCAATACAGGCCTACCTCAGGAAAGAATAACAATCCCAAATGAACCGTCTGAACCCACAATTAATGCAACTAGAAAAGGAAGAAGAAATGAGGCCCAAAGTCAGTAGGAGGGACATAGTAAAGGTTAAAGCAAAAATAAATAAAATCGAGTAGAATGAAACAATATAAAGAATCAATGAAAGCAGGAGCTAGTTCTTTGAGAAAATAAACAAAACAGATAAACCTCCAGCCAGACCTATCAAGAAAAAAAGAGAGTCTACACACATAAACAGAATCAGAAATGAGAAAGGAAAAGTCACTACGGACACCATAGAAATACAAAGAATTATGAGAGAATACTATGAAAAATTGTATGGTAACAAACTGGATAACCTAGAAGAAATGGAGAGCTTTCTAGAAAAATACAACCTTCCAAGGCTGACCCAGGAAGAAACAGAAAATCTGAATAGACCAATTTGCAGCAAAGAAATTGAATTGGTAGTTAGAAAACTACCTAAATACAAAACCTCTGGACCAGATGGTTTCACTGCTGAATTTTATCAAACATTTAGTGAAGACCTAATACCCACCCTCCTTAAGTTTTCCAAAAAGTAGAAGAGGATAGAATACTCCCAAACTCATTCTATGAGACCAACATCACTCTAATACCAAAACCAGGCAAAGACACCACAAAAAAAGAAAATTACAGACCAATATCCCTGTGAACATACATGCAAAAATACTCAACAAAATATAAGCAAACCGAATTCAAAAATACACCAAAAAGATCATCTATCATTATCAAGTGGGATCATCCCAGGGATGCAAGGATGACACAACATTCAAAAATCCATCAACATCATCCACTACATCAACAAAAAGGACCAAAACCACATGATCATCTCCATAGATGCTGAAAAAGCATTCGACAAAATTCAACATTCATTCATGATAAAAACTCTCAACAAAATGGGTATAGAGGGCAAGTACCTCGACATAATAAAGGCCATATATGACAAACCCACAGCCAACGTCATACTTAACAGTGAGAAGCTGAAAGCTTTTCCTTTAAAATCGGGAACAAGACAAGGATGCCCACTCTCCCCACTTTTATTCTAGATAGTTCTGGAAGTCCTAGTCACGGCAATCAGACAACACAGAGAAATAAAAGGCATCCAGATTGGCAAGGAAGAACTCAAACTGTCCCTGTTTGCAGATTTCATGGTAGTGCACATAAAAAACCCTAAAGAATCCACTCCAAAACCAGTAGATCTAATATCTGAATTCAGCAAAGTTGCGGGATACAAAATTAATACACAGAAATCTGTTGCATTCCTATACACTAACGATGAACTAGCATAAAGAGATATCAGGAAAACAATTCCATTCACAATTGCATTCAAAAGAATAAAATGCCTAGCAATAAACCTAACGAAGGAAGTGAAAGACCTATACCCTGAAAACTACAAGACACTCTTAAGAGAAATTAAAGAGGACACTAATAAATGGAAATTCATCCCATGCTCTTGGCTAGGAAGAATTAATATTGTTAAAATGGCCATCCTGCCTAAAGCAATCTACAGATTCAATGCAATCCCTATCAAAATACCAACAGGATTCTTCAACGAACTGGAACAAATAGTTCTAAAATTCATATGGAACCACAAAAGACCCCGAATAGCCAAAGCAATCCTGAGAAGGAAGAATAAAGCAGGGGGGATTACACTCCCTGACTTCAAGCTCTACTACAAAGCCACAGTAATCAAGACAATTTGGTACTGGCAGAAGAAAAGACCCATAGACCAGTGGAACAGAATAGAGAGCCCAGATATAAACCCAAGGATATATGGTCAATTAATATATGATAAAGGAGCTATGGATATACAATGGGGAAAGGACAGCCTCTTCAACAGCTGGTGTTGGCAAAACTGGACAGCTACATGTAAGAGAATGAAACTGGACTACTGTCTAACCGCATACACCAAAGTAAACTCAAAATGGATCGAAGACCTGAATGGAAGTCATGAAATGATAAAACTCTTAGAAAAAAATATAGGCAAAAATCTCTTGGACATAAACATGGGCACCTTCTTCATGAACACGTCTCCCCGGGCAAGGGAAACGAAAGCAAAAATGAATGAATGGGACTATATCAAACTAAAAAGCTTCTATACAGCAAGGGATACCATCAGTACAACAAAAAGGCATCCTACAGCATAGGAAAATATATTCATAAATGACACACCTGATAAACGGTTGACATCCAAAATATATATAGGTCACCCACTTCAACAAAGAAAAAGCAAATAAGCCAATTAAGAAATGGGCCAGGGGAGCTGAACAGACACTTCTCCAAGGAAGAAATTCAGATGGCCAACAGGCACATGAAAAGATGCTCCACATCACTGGTCATCAAAGAAATGCAAATTAAAAAAAACCACAATGCGATTATCACCTCACACCAGTTAGGATGACCACCTTCCAAAAGACAAACAACAACAAATGTTGGCGAGGATGTGGAGAAAAGGAACCCACACTGCTGGTGGAAATGTAAATTAGTACAACCATTGTGGAAAGCAGTATGGAGGTTCCTCAAAAAATTCAAAATAGAAATACCATTTGACCCAGGAATTCCACTCCTAGGAATTTACCCTAAGAATGCAGCAGCCCAATTTGAAAAGGACAGATGCATCCCTATGTTTATTGCAGCACTATTTACAATAGCCAAGAAATGGAAGCAACCTAAGTGTCCATCAGTAGATGAATGGATAAATAAGATGTGGTGCATATACACAATGGAATATTATTCAGCCATAAGAAAATAAATCCTACCATTTGCAAGAACATGGATGGAGCTAGAGGGTATTATGCTCAGTGAAATAAGCCAGGCAGAGAAAGACAAGTACCAAATGATTTCACTCATACATGGAGTATAAGAACAAAGAAAAAACTGAAGGAACACAACAGCATCAGACTCACAGAACCCAAGAATGGACTAACAGTTACCAAAGGGAAAGGGACTGGGGAAGATGGGTGGGAAGGGAGGGATAAGGGGGAAAAAGGACTATTACCGTTAGCATACATAATGTAGTGGGGGTTGGGGGATACAGGGAAGGCAGTATAACACAGAGAAGACAAGTAGTGATTCTATTAACATCCTTCTACGCTGATGGACAGTGACTGCAATGGGGTATGTGGTGGGGACTTGATAATAGGGGGAGTCTAGGAATCATAATGCTGCTCATGTAATTGTATATTAATAATAACAAAAATAAAAAAATAAAAAATAAAATGAGTTGGGAAGTGTCCCCGCCCTTTCTATTTTCTAAAAAATATCATATAAAATTGATGCCATTTCTTCCTCAAATGTTTGGTAGAATAGTCTCACTTTATGAGCAAAATCTGAGATGTTAATTCCATACACTTAAAAATATCCATTAAGAAGCAAAATTGCAAAGCTAGCAAACTGTGTGGGTCATAACCATATTTACTGTATCGCTATATGGCAATACCACTACAGCGAAATCATCTGGGATGGAGGTTTTTCCTTTCTTAATTTTTTTGAGTGTTCTTTATTTTTTTACAGTATCATTGATATACACTCTTATGAAGGTTTCACAAGCAAAACAATGTGGTTATTATTACATTCACCCTTATTATTGAGTCCCCCTCATACCCCATTGCAGTCACTGTCCATCAGTGTAGTAAGATGCCAGAGTCCCTATATATCTTCTGTGAGTTACACTGTCTTCCCCATGACCACATACACACCATGTGTACCAATCATGATATCCCACAATCCCCTTCTCCCTCCCACCCCACCTGCCCCCCACCCCTCCCACCCTCCTCTACCCCTCCCCTTTGGTAACCACTAGTTCCTTCTAGGAGTCTATGAGTCTGCTGATATTTTGTTTCTTCAGTTTTGCTTTGTTGTTATACTCCACAAATGAGGGAAATCATTTGGTATTTGTCTTTCTCTGCCTGCCTTATTTCACTGAGCATAATACCCTCTAGCTCCATCCATGTTGTTGCAAATGGTAGGATTTGTTTCTTTCTTATGGTTATAGTATTGCTTTGTGTATATGTACCACCTCTTCTTTATCCATTCATCTACTGATGGATACTTTGGTTGCTTCCATATCTTGCCTATTGTAAAGAGAGCTGTGATAAACATAGGAGTGCATATGTCTTTTTGAATCTGAGAAGTTGTTTTCTGGGCTGGGGTTTTCTTTAATGAAATGTTTTTAAGTACAAATTCAAATTCTTTAAAATGTAGGATTACGTATTTACCTTATCTCCTTCTTCTTGGGGAGGTGTTGGTAGTTTGTGGCATTCAAGAATTGGATTATCTGAATTGTCCAGCTTATGTGCACAGTTATTTATAACTTTTTTGCATTATCCTTTAATGTCTGTGGGGTTTGTAGTGATACCCCATGTATATATTCTTTCTTTTTGTCTTTGTCAGTATGGCTAGACATTTGTCAATTTCATTGTTGTTTTGAATCAGATTTGGCTTCATTGATTTCTCACTACTGTTTTTTCAATTTTATTTATTTCTGCTCTTTATTATTTCCTTCCTCCTGTTTGCTCTGGGTTTATTTTGTTCATCTTATACTAATGTCTTAATGGGAAGCTTAGACTAGGGATTTGAGACCTTTCTTCTTTTCGAAAAGTGTAAAAATTTAATGCTACAAAATTTTCTCTAAGCATTGCTTTAGCTGCATCCCACAACTTTTGATATACTGTATTTTTATTTCATTCATCTGAAAATATTTTCTAATTTTCCTTGAGACTTCCTCTTAGATCCAAGGATTATTTAGAAGTATGTTGTTTAATGTATTTTCCAGTTATATTTAATTATTTATTACTAGTTTAATTCCGTTATGGTGAAAGAATATACTTTGTAGGATTTTAATTCTTTTAAAGGTTTGTTTTATGGCCCACAATATGGTCTATCTTGATGAATGTTCAATGTGTACTTGAAAGGAATGTGTACTCTGATGTTGGGTAGAGTACACTATAAATGTCAACTAGAGGCAGGTGGTTGATGGTTTCAGCTAAACATCCTTACTGATTTTCTGTCTACCAGTCCTATCTACTACTAAATGAGGACTGTTGTGTCTCCAATAATAATTGTGGATTTGAGTTTCTGTCCTTTCAAAGTTCTAACAAAATTTGCTTCGTGTATTTTGAAGCTTTGTTGCTGGGTGCGTACACATTTAGAATTGCTGTCTTGGTGAACTGACCCTTTTATCATTACGCTATGTCCTTCCCTATCCCTGTTAATTTTCCTTGCTTCAAAGTCTTTGTTTAGTATTAATACAGTCCTCTTTCTTTTATTTAGTATTTGGATGGCATATCTTTTTATGCCTTTTTGTTTTTAACTTATCTATATCATTATATTTAAAGTGGGTTTCTCATTGACAGCACGTAAGTTAGGGCTTGTCTTTGTTTTAAATCCATTCTGACAATCTCTCCTTTTAATGCTTAGATCTCTAACATTTCACATAATTATTGATATGTTTGGATTTAGTCTATGACTTTATTATTTAGTCTGTATTTGGGCTTCAGTATTTTGTTCCTCTCCCTTTTCCTCTCTTTTCTGGAACATTCCAAATCAAAACATCTTTTGATTATTTGAGTAACTTATAACATAACATTTTAATCCCTCTCCAGAGTTTTTGATCATGTATTACTACAGTACTTTTATAAGTGGTTGTGCTAGGGATTATAATATACATTAACTTTTTACAATTTACTTAGAAATAATATTTTGTCATTTTGAAAAGAATGCAGAAATCTTACCCCCATTATTTCTTTTCTCTCTCCCCTTTTATGCTACAGTTGTGTAATGTATTACATTGACACATGCTGAAAGCTCCAATGGACAATGTTATAACTTGCTTTAAACTATATAAACATACATATCTTAAAGAACTTAAGAAAACATAGTTTATTATATTTATCCAAATACTTATCATTTCTGTTGCTCTTCTTTCATTCTTAAATTCCAAGTTCTGGTATCATTTTCCTTCCACCTAAATAAAGAACTTTCTTTGGCATTTCTGTTGGAGCAATTAATTCTCTTATTTTTCTTGATCTTAACATGCCTTTGTTTTGTCTTCATTCCTAAAGGTTATTTTCACTGGAAATAGAGATCTCAGTTGACAGGTTTTTTTCTTTCATTACTTTAAAAATATTGTTCTACTTCCTTTTCATCTCCATGGTTTCTGGTGAGAAATCCATAGTCATCAAACAATTTTCTATACATCATGTGCCATATTTTTCCTTGGCTGCTTTCAAGATGTTTTTGTTGTCTTTGGTTTTCAGCAATTTGATTTTGATGTGTCTGAGTGAGGATTTCTTTTTTATCCTGTTTGGAGTTCTCTAAGCTTCTTAAATTTTTAAGTTTATGTCTTTTGCCAAATTCAGAGTTTTTAGCCAGTATTTCTTCAAATATTTTTCTGCACCACACTTCCTGATTTCTTTCTGGAAGTCCACTGATACAGACATGACCTTCTGATACTGTCTCCATAGGCCTTTTCTCTGTTCAACTTCTTCTTTCTCCCACTCTTCTCTCTGTTGCTCTAACTGGATAACTTTTAGTGATTTGTTTTCAATTCACTGACTCTTTTCTTTGTCATCTCCAATCTACTATTAAGCCCATCCATGAGTTTTAAAATTTTAGTTACTGCATTTTTCAGGTCAATATTTGTTTGGTTCTTTTCTATATCTTCTATTTCTCTGCTGAGACTTTCTGTATTTCTGTTTGTCTCAAGAATGTTCACACTTACTTCTGAGTACGATGTTACAACCTGCTTTAATCTTTGCCTGATAATTCCAACATCTGTTTAATCTGGGTTTGGCATCAGTTGGCTACCTTTTCCCCTTGCAAGTCTTTGGGCTTTTCCTGGTTCTTTGTATGCCAAGTAATTATGGATGGTATGCTGGACATTTTGAACATTATGTCTAAAAATTCTGAGTCTTCCTTAAATTCTATGGAGAACATTAATTTGTTTTAGCAGGCAACTGACCAGTTTAGGTTCTGCCTCCCAAGCCAAGTGTGAGAGAATACAGAGAAAAATAAAGCAATCAGGATTCCCCTCACACTCTCAGTCAGAGATTTAGACTGTGCCTCCATTGCTGTTGCCACTATTGCAGCCACAGAATTGCCTAGAGGCTAAGGTGGGGGAAAAAAGGAAGGAGAAAAAAAAAAGAGAAAAAACCCAGGGGAATCCCCTTCCCCTCTGTCCTGGAGAGGTCCCATTTCCTGCTTCTCAGAACAGAGGCTTCATTGCACCTGTCATGCAGTTCCAGGTTTCAGGCTGTCACAGAGGTCATATCAGAAGTAAAATAAACTGGGCACTCAACACCAGCTTGATAGTACTACTCTTGAGTTCCCTAATCCACCAGCCAGAGTCCTTAGATAGTTTCTCTATGCATTTGGTCCAGGGTTTTTAATTTGTATTCAGCAAGAGAGACAGGGTAGGGTGTGCTTATTCCATCTTACCAGAACTGGAACCACACCAGGGACTCAACGCTACTGGACAACCAGGATGGAGAACCACTATATACATATATGTGGATATTTTACATCAGGGGTTCACCAACTTTTTCTGTAAAGGGCCAAGAGTCAATTATTTTAGGCTCTGTGGCTATATGGTCTTTGGAACAACCACTCAACCAATCAACTCTGTTTGCACTACAACACTGTAGTGCAAAAGCAGCCAGGGATAATACGTAATGAATGGGCATGGCTATCCTGCAATAAAACTTTATTTTAAAAAACAGGTGATAGGCTGGATTTGGCTCATGGGCCATGGTTTGCTGACCCCAGTTCTACCTCACAAATAAAGTTGGCTAATGGCAAAGTTCACTTTTGGACTTATATCTATTCCTTGGACAGCAGAATTCTTCAAATAACTAAAAAAGTTATTGCATTGTTCTTCTATTCCATTTCCACTAGGCGTAAGAACTGTGGAACACATTCAGTTTTGGTTCAATCGTACTCTTTGATTCTTGAAACACTGACTTATCTAGAGCTAAAATAAAGTTTTAAAAACTAAAATTCAAGGAGATTTGACTGACCTTATATCTTTTACATATAACTGAAAATGCAGTAGCTCTCACTTCAAATAGAAATCCTTATTTGCAATTTTCTCAAGGATATGTTAAAGCAGAGGTCATAAATAATAGTGTCCCAACTGGTTTTCCCAGAGACTGACTGTCTAAAGGTATGGAGAAGCTGCTCTCCTTTCACTCACCTGGTTTTCTGCCACAGAGATAGAAGGCTAGTCTGTCTGTCAGCTCATACTGTATTTCTACAAGGCGCTCTGCCAGCTCATGGTGCCCACCTTGCCTACCAAGAGAAAACAAAGTACCATTTATATTGCTCACTAACCACTGGCTCTAGAATAGAAAAGTACAGAGACGTTTCTTGAGACACCCGAGTGATTTATAAAATGTGACTTTTCAGAATAATCAACCTTTTGTGTGAGGTAAACTGTCCAGGTCTACTTTGATTCCCACCTTTATAAACTGTTTTTACAATATGAAATACCCCTTTCCTTTATTAATTTATAAGACAGACTACTTAATAAGGAATACAAACACTTATATGAGATGGATAAAGAATAGCTTCATCTCATGAGGTAGAAAATAAAATTAATAAATGGCCTAGGGTAGAGCTTCTCAAAAATTAACTAGAGTCCTTTAAAAAATGTACAGATGTCCAGGCCCCACCCTTGGAAATTCTAAATCAGCAAGGATGGGGTGAGTGTGGATATCAGTATTTTGAAAAAGGTCATTCCTCTGGATGCTTCTGACACAGCCAGTCTGACTCGGGAACAGAGTTTAGTAACCACTCCAAGGTATTCAATAAGGAAAGAGACAGACCAATACTCAGCTCACACACCCACCTGTAGCTATTTTCACCTCCTTATCTTCAATTTCCGTAACAGAAAACATTTAAGTTTGCCTTTCTTCATTCATGACATAAATATTTAAGGTGCTTGAAATCTTTTAAGTAACAAAGGAGTATAAATAAATCACTACATTGAGAGCCTATGATACATGCAAAGTACACATGATGAAATTCCAGGGTAAGTGCTAAGTATCATTTACTGAGGTCTCTCTTCCTCTTAAAAGATGTAATCTAGTTTCTGCCAGTCTCTCTTCCTGCCATTCAAAATACTACAAAATATCCTCTAATCCACGACACATTTTTTATTTCTGCGATGTACATCTTTTTTTCTCATTTTTTAAACATCTGTGAAACCAGGAAGTACCCTACAATTGATAATACATCATTTAATTGGCCAAGTTTTTTCTTTTTTAATGGCATATGAAATAATGACAACTCAGTCAGTAGGGTCTTGGAGCTGATGAAATCCTGTAGTCTTCAATACCTTAGCTCTTATTCTCCCCAGACCACTCTTCTCTATCAGGTCAGGTCTTCTGCTGTGCCAAACATGCCCTGCCCATCCTTCCCTCCCTTCTGGACTCTGGCCCTTCCTCTCCCCTGGAATGCCTTAGCTGCTCCTTCACACACCCAAATACAACCCCTTCTTCAAAGACCAACTAAAGAAATCTCTTAACAAGTAGGGCCAAAATGAACACACCCTGTTTGTGTTTTTTAAGACCAGTTATCCATTTTGGCAATGAGTTCGTCACCTTGCTTTTTTTTTAACTCTTTCAGGAATTTATGAATCATCTCCTCCATGAGACAGTAAATTCTGGGAGAGCAGAGATTTATCATTTCACCCATTTCATCCCCTGTAAAACTGAGTATAGTGCTTTGCAGTTAATAAAGTTAATTTGGAAAAGAAGGTAAGATGATCCATCATCTATCATTTAAATGATATTTAAGACTAACCTATGGATTTATTTATTTTTCCAGTATCTCACAGTCATAATTTTTAAACAAAGAAAAACTTGAAGAATTTTACAGCAGGTACCCAGATGTCCACTACCTAAAACCTACAATTAACATTTTACTATACTTTTTTCATCACAAATCTACCTATATAGATTTTTCAAGCAATGAATAAAATTAATACAAAATTGAGAAGTGGGTTCTGCAATTCTTGATACTTGATTTGGACTCTGACTATGGCTCAAACAACACTATGTTATAAGGGATCATGTGACAGACTAGAAGCTAAGCACACCAGCTAATGGTTCTACCTTCTCTGACTTTGCCAGGTTCTGAGCTCATAGGTATTTGAAGTGTCTTCATTTGCAAAATAACAGAATGCAAATCTCTAAATAGGCTAAATGTTAGTCATATACAATGTAGCCACTTAACAATGAAGCATAAGCAGCACCACAAATAATCCCAACTAGAGAGAAGTGACAAGAATCTAGGTCTCTTACCTTGCATAATCAACAGGAGTTTTCCCACTAGAATCTTGTGTGCCTGGGTCTGCTCCATATACCGCCAATAATTCTGCCTGTAAAATCTGCCCTGCTTTGGAGGCCACATGGAGTGGAGTGTTTCCCTTCTCCTAAGAATCATTAATAAAAAGTACACAAATAAATTAAATAAACTAAAGGCTACATGATCACAACCCACTTAATTTCCATTTAATATCTGAGTCAATTCATGCTTTTCTTACAGGGTGAAAGAAGTTGGCTTGTGCTCCTAAAGATAACAGCCTCAAACAGGTTTCAAGATTCCCTGTTCTCACGCTTGAATGGAGTTGCTGAAAAACACACAGAGAAGAATATTTGTAAACTGTAAAGAACAATGCACTAGAGCAGCTGGCAACCATTTCGACATATGCTATCACATAATATATATCAATATGTGTATGCTTTGTATTTCCTTATCATGTACTCTTAACTCGGTTCAGTAAGGTGGATAAAGCAATCTCTCCCTTGCTGGCCACAAACACCCCTGGGCTCTAAGGTGGGGTCAGGCCCATTTTACTGATAAGGAAACTAGGGCTGGAAGGCTGACCTATGCAAATGCATGACTTGTCCAACCAGACCCGGAGTGAGAGGCAGTAAGAGGAGGTGGTCGAGCATGGCTCTGAAGTCTGATAGACCTGCATTTCGAACCATACACCCTTCAAGCTGTGTGAGCTTGAGGAAGTTCTTTGAGAAGTATGAACCTCAGTTTCCTCATCTCTAAAATGGTGATAACAATGCTACTTGTTCACAGGGTTACTGTAAGGAGTCAATGATGTAACAAAGTACTTAGCACAGAGCCCCATACATAGGAAACGCTCAAATACAGCTGCTATTATTATTTTTTTTTTTTACTTTCAAAAAATAGCTTTATTGTCTTTATAAAAAAAGAACACATATCCTTTATAACAAAGAACATAGTAAAATAAAACAATGAGAGCAAAGTCAGTCCAAATTCAATCATTAGGCAATAGCAACGATTAATACATTAGTGTATGTTCTCGCAGACATCCTTGTATGCCGTTTATACATGTAACAGTATAGAATTTTATATAAACAAAATCATTCTATGTTGACTAATAACTGGTTTCTAGATATTTAAGTTATTTAACTTTTTATTAACCACTGTCTCAATAAAAAAAGTATTTATGAAGTAAAAAGAAACACTTTTGTCACCAAACACCTTTAACCTACTCCCAAATTCAACATTTTTGTTATCTTTAAAGTCCCCTGTGAGCCTGTCTCCAACCACATTCTTCTCTTTCTCCCTCGGGGGTAACTGCTATCCCGATTTTATGTGTATCATTGCCTTGTTTTCAATTTGACCACATGTATTTCTTTCTCAATGTATAGTTTTCCATGTTTTTGAACTTTATACAAAAGGAATCATGCTATAGTTATCATTTTGCAACTTGCTATTTCCTGATAACCACAATGTCCCTGAGACCATCCATGTCATTGCCAGTAGATGTAACTCATTCATTTTCACTGCTGTGTTCATGTATCTGTTCCACTGTTGCTTGACAGTTAGATTGTTTGTTTTCTTGGTCTCAGAGTGTGGATATGAACACATGGGCAAGAGTTTCTCTTGATACATGCCCAGGAGTACAACTGCTGGTTCATAAGATATGCACATCTTCAACTTGATAATGTCAGTGGTGGTGCCAGCTCACAGTCCCACTAGCAGTGTGAAAGTGTTCCAATGACTTTACATTCCCGACACTTGATATTTTTTGCATGTATCTGTGTGTACTACCATGCTGCTCAAAGTAAAATAAGAAATTTGTGATAGGTATTGCTAAATTGTTCCTTAAAATGATCTTACCAATTTATATTCACAGCTGCTATTATTATTACAATTATTGCTATTGTTACTGAACCTAGGGCTTTAGGGAGTCATACCCTACACTGTAAACTACAGGATTCTGCCTTACACTACACCCTCTCCATGACACTATTCTTGGCTTTGTATCCAATACTTTACTGAAGTCTTTCAGGGTTGGAAACAGGCCTGTGGTACACCAAACTTTGTACCACTGCAGAAAAGCTCTTACACATTCAGAAGATGAGCTGCCTTCAAGTCCAACCTACAACTGTCCAAAATGCAATAACCCCTATCATAGGAATGGAGAGATAAACGCTAACATCTTCATCCAAGTCTTACTTTTAAAATTATTTTGTTTTCAAAAGTTATGGTAAAAAACACATACCAAGCCTTATTAATTAATGGAAGTAACAATTATTTACAGTTACATATTTCTATGCAAAGTTTAAAATTCTGAATTGTGAGAGTTCATATTCTTTGTAAGCATTTGCTACAAGCAGTGCTTTGAAAACAGATACATATTCCACATGGCATCTCTCAAAAACATGCGAAGGCCCACATAAAGAAAACCATCTACTCATTTTACAAGTATAATAAACCATCCTGTGTACTATTTGAGTCACACCCTGCTTCCTGAAGATCCTACTCAATATGCAATGTAGAAACCTTAAAAAGTCCCACAAACTGTCTAATCCCTTCTAGAAACTGAGATGGTTTCTATTTCAAAGTTAAACAAAACACTTACAGAAATATAATTTTAAAATCATTTCTGAAAAACACAAATACTTTTCTAGATACTTATTTTTCCTCTTTGCTCTTATACCTCCACTAACATGAACAGGTACCATTTGAATTAAGATTAAAGATAAAACCTATTGCAAAAAAAGCTGTTGTTAATTATTTAGTGTACAGAAAGGAATTTTTGTTTTGTTTTTCTCTTCTTCCTTTTTAAGTTTCTTTCAAATAAAACACAGAACAATATACCATTTTATCCAGCAGTTTGGGGATTTTAAAGGTGTGACCCACCTTGCTAAGATCTTTAGCAGTCACACTATCATCATCCCGGCAGGGCAAACGATGGACAAATGCTAACATCTGATACTTGGCTCTGATGAATTCCGCTTTATTTGGACTGGTTGAAAGACAAAAAAGAAAATAGTTCACTTGCAGTTCAGATACAACATTCCCCATTCTTTAGACTGTAAAAAGAAAAGGAAGTGACCCACATCCCCGACTCAAGAATAAAATGAACAATACTGCACAAAGTTTCAGCAGTGTTTAAGTCCTAAAGTCAGAAAATGTTTATCAGTCATTATAATGGCCAGAACTGCAAAATACTTGCTTTCTATAGCATCTTTCTTCTCTTTGTTTTCTTAACTGACCTAGCAACCTTGTGAGGAAGCAGCATTTCATACTATCTTATAGGTGAGGCATCAGGCAGACTGGAGCCTAGAACCTAGATTTCTGGTCTGAGTGCCTCTTGTCTGAGAATCTAATCTTAAATCTGACTAGAGCAACAGCCTCCAAGTCTTAGTCTCTAATCTGGAGACACTGACTTGTGCTGGGTCAAAGAAATGGTCCCATGCCTGGCCTCATTCTGTCTTCCTAACAGCAAAGAGCTCAATGCACAATTGGGGTGACCACCCCCAGCTGCCCTTATGGAGGCTGGTCAAAAATAGCTGCACTCCTTTCAGTGGGCCCCATGTGTTGCGAAGAAATAAAAAGTATTTATAAACATTCCACTTACTGTACTTTATCCTGTGGATTAGCTTTACGCCTTCCGCTCATAATAGAGGCAGGGTCCAGCAAAGAATGCTCCCATATAGAATTAGCACCATTATTATACAAGGTTTCAACCATCTAAAGCCAAGCAGTGTAAAAAATTATATTTTAATTTCTTAACACAAGTATTTAGTGGGAATCAAAGACTGAGGTGGGGAAACAAAACCCCATTACAAACACTAGAATGACTGGGATATCACACACAGCAACATTTTCTCATTTTTGAATGAGAAAGATGAACCTATAAGCAGTATTCAGTTTTGAGCAACAGGATAAATATCTAAAAGGGTTTAATTATATTATTCTTACAGGTTATGAAGGAAGAATACTTTGACGTTTTAGGTCAGTGTTTCACAAGCCTGATCATCCAAATACTATTTTCAAGATTACTAACAACCACTTAATGTTTTTCTTTATATCCACTCACTCTCAAAACTTTAGTAGCAATTATGATTTGATATGCTAGCTAAAGTTTTCTTCTACACATTAAAATAATGCAACCATTAAAATAAGTATTTGAGTACTACCTACATCTATCTTGAGTACACTGGTGGTTCATGTGCCATACTTTGGGAATTACTGTTTTAGGGTCAACTCTGGCATTTTAAACTACTCATCCTTGGACTTTACTTAGATCCTATAATAAAAGCTGTAAACAAAGACCTGAGAGCAGTAAATACCCACATTCACATGAGAATGAGTGTCAGAAACTTCTGAGCAAACGTTATTAATAAACTGTATTTCACAACTGCATCTCACAGCATGACTCCTGACAAAGCCCCATCTGTTCTTAACATCAGTGGAGATATTGTCATATTAGAGATCCAAACCCACTTGTTTTGGTCCCTTGGTTTATACAGGCAAGTTTTAGGAACATGTTGTGCAACTGCCATAGATTTAATAAGATAGGTACTCAAGACAAATGAAGGCAAAACACATGCTTAATTCTGAGTTCCAAGAGAGCTTGAAGAATGTGTACCCCAAAATAGAAATACATGACATTAGGCCCCAAATAAAACAAAGAGCACTTAACACTTAGCAGGGTGTTAGGCATTCAATCAAAACATGTTAACTTGGAGGCATTCAATCAAAATATGTTAACTTGGTCTCTAACTAGTAACAAGAACTTCAAGAAAACTTAAATCAGATGTTTCAGAGATTTCTGAAGAATCCCAGTCCATGCTTCTATCAAAGCAGGAACTGTAATGAAGAGTTTCTAAGGCAGTAGCTTTCAGAACATTCCTCATGGTATGTGGAAAAGATGGACTGTTTAAAAACAATTCCTGGTGACATTCTAGAAAGTTAGCAAGGAAACATTACCAAGAAATTTTAATGACTGTCTATCCATCTGTCCATAATAGAGGTTTTGAGACAAAAGTTATGTTAGGAAGAGAAAAAATTTTAAGTGAATTCAATATTTATATGTAGCATTAATAGGCACAGCATCGCTGTTCAATTATGACTCAAACATTTTTGTAAGATTTAAGAAGCGCAGTAAGAGAAATTTTAGATTCTAAAACAATGAGCCCTAAAAACTTAAATTATAAACCGTGAGTAGGATTCTTAATTCTTTACCTGAAGCAATGTTGGAGGCCAGGGTGTGTGTTTAAGATGCCTTACTTGAGAGATATGGCGTCCTAGACTCCGATGGACACTGCAGCACTCATCACATATAAAAGTTCCCCTATTTACTGATGCCCAGGAAGGATCTGGAAATAAGAATGAGAACTCAGTGGCGAGGATATCAGGTGGTTTGCTATACTGCCAGATGGCAAAAGATGAGTGAGGTTTGGTTTTTCAGAAAAACGAGACATTTTTGTGGTATTGTAATGCTGGTCAACATATCAAGCTGGGGAGCTTGTCTGATGGTACCACCTATCTTGGCTGACTGGGTACAATGTTTATTGAGAGTAAAAACATGAGTTGAAGCCCCGAATAAGCAGTTATCTCCTTTCTGGTTCAAGGCCTCAGTCTGTAGCCCAAGTGTGATTGATCTACCATCTCAGATGCATGTTTGTTCATTCAATGTAAGAAGCAAATTGAGAAGGTTATAGATGAATCATTTCAAATCCATCTCCATAAACAGCAAGATAATATAATTCTGTCAATGAATAATCCACATAGCGTTATCCTAAGTAAATGCTGAAAAGACTGCTACCTTAATTGACTGCTACACATCAAAGACCTCTACACTGAGCAGAAAGCTCTGAGTGACACAATATAAAACTGCCCCACTGCTATAACTCCGAGGATAGACTAGGAAACCTGGCCTCCTCCACTAGGAAATGTTCTCTATGATACCCATTAGTTGTTTTAAATAAGCTACTAAGTCCAACTGATCTGAAAGAACAAAGAACAGGAGATGTAATAACAGCAGCTTCACAGAGAGAAAACTGTAAAATAAAAATAAAAATGACTAATGTTGGTGTGTGTACAATGTTTTTTTCCTATGTCCTTTTCTTATGAAGACACCCTTTGAAACAAGGAATAATTTACACTTGGTAAACAGTAAGAATAATTCACACTGAGTAAGCAAACTGAATACTCAGAAAGCCAAAACAAAGATAGACCTTCTACAGTTCATCAGATTCACAATCTGTTGACAATGACAACAGGTGCCACTCAAACTGTCAGGTCTAACGGTTATATTTAAAAGTTTTTCAATGTCCACAAAAATCTCTAAAATGCATGGACACCATCTTTACCATTTTTAACAGTTTACTCAAACCCTTTCCAACCATATAATGAGAAGTTACAGGATTTCAATCAAAGACAAATCCTTGGAGTCAAAGTGTGTGGTGGCTGAGAGGGTTGGCTCTAAGGATAGTCCAGGGTTTGAACCTCCAACTCTGTCACTTCTTGTACAATGACCTCAGGCAAGTTATTTTTCTGAGCATCTTCACCTTGGATCAAATGGGAATAATCACATATCTCAGAGCAGTGAGGATATAAAGAATAAAGTTCCTTGCATAGTAAGTACTTAGCAATGTTAGCTAGTACCAGCTCTGGAAATCATTTTCTAAGAACTGTTCAGATATTTTCAAGAGCCCAGTGAAATTCATGACCACTGGAAGATGTTTTTGATGGTTAATACTTAAAATATCAAATGTTTCCCATGAATCCTATAACTAGAGTGAAAACTCTCAAGTGGAGTTTTCAGGTAGTTTAACATATGATATATTTAAAATGAGCTAGAGTCATTAAAAAAGAAAAGTAAAATATCTGCTAAGACTGTGATCATGGTTAAATGTTTGCTATGAAATAAAACAGAAACAAAATAATTGTATGGAGTATAACTCTGCCAGTACTACCATGCCATTCTAAAAAGCAAAGGCTGGAAACATCAGGATGAAGGATCCTACAAAGATACATAACAACATTGCTTTTTGCAGATATGTATTACTACTACTAACCAAAAAAAAAAGAAAAGCCTTTGTTTTGAAGCATAGCTTTGATTTTCACATATCATTCAGAGGATTCAAAGTGTTCTTGGAGGAAATAGGAACAAGACAGTAAGGATTAACACACATTGAGCAAGGTTCTTAATCACTTTAACATTATGGATCAGAATTCCCATGGAAAGAATATTAGAATGTTAACAATACAGTAAAAGCAAGGTTATATGAATGAGGTTGGGCTAAATATTTCCAGTTTACCCTCATGTTTTATGTCAGAACCTCTTAACCTGGGCTTCAGGAACACCACAAATGGGCTTTAGAGCTATCTATGGCCCCACTAAGAAATCATAACAGAAATTCTGTGTGAAAGAGTGAGCACATGTGCATTTTCTGGGGAGAAGGCCTTAGCATTTATCAAAATCTTCAAAGGGATCTCTAAGAGAAAGAGGTTAAACTCACTAGGGCTTTGCAGAAAAGGCAGCACAAATTCCTAGCTGCTCAAGTTCACACAACATTTCAAGGTAGCCTAATTATATTCAAAACAGGAAGGAAATGACTCAAGTCTCTGTAGATTAGGCATAAGAAACAACTAAAATGATACAATGGGAGGGAAAAGGTTCTGAAATGCACAAAATGCTGCACAAGTGCAAGACAGTGTTTAGGGTGGCAATGGAGCAGCAGTGTTCCTTTGCCCCGTATCACCCACTGAGAAGTGAAGAATACACATCCCAAGGGGAAGTCTGAATCTAGACTCATGTGAATCAAACGCATCACAGAAAGTTCAACTGAAAACAGGCCAGAAAAAAAGGAAGTGGAACAAATAACACTTTTAGAGAATAGGATGGAGTCAGTATAACCCACACCAACTTGGATGGTATAAAACACCTTCTTTTAAACTCCTGCACCCAGCTCCCTATCTTCAAAGGAAGCTGGTAGCCCCACATACACTATACAGGCCATGAAATAATCACATAAGGTTTGTGTTTTCACAGTACTATTTAAAATCAGTCTCCGTTTTCATATGACAGGATGAAGTTCAAAAACACTGGTGTTCAATGATTCCATTAAGATTGTTTATCGGACGCCATTGTTCCAAGGAAGCCATCTTACCTTTGAATTACTTCAAATCTAAAGCAGATAAAATCCAAGCACTGAAAACAGCGTAGAGACCTGTCAGTTCAGTCCCAATTGCTAAGGCGGGTCTGAACTCTAAAATCTGAAAAGGCCTGGGAGAGATGGTTTTAGCCTTTCCATGCTCCCATATGCCTATACCGCCAGAAAGGCCAAATATGTCTATTTGCCAGTGACTTTGTGTTTGTTTTCTAAGTTGTACTTCATGTACGATTTAGAAACTCAACTCTTTACGTGATGGCAAAGGTACCATAGGGAAGAATACAATACAAAAAAGAAAAAAAAACTTGGATGCGATGATCCTAAGAATATTTAATGACTCTTTTTAACCACTGAGTGTGGTACTCCCGATATCCCCACCGGAAGAATGAGGAAAATAAGGCTGGGCCCCATTAAGTCTAACTAGCCCAAGGTCACTCAAAGGCAAAATCCAGTTTGAACCCAGGCCGGTTCAGATCCCCAAACTTGACACATGCATTGCCTCCTAAGCGCTGGTTGTGTTTGCAAGACCCCGACGTCCTGCATATTCTCTCCGGTGTAGTGGAAGCTGGAATGTCAGGAGCAGGGAAACCATCTCCGGGTGGGCGGGGGATCCTCTGGCGAATCTCGATGGGAGGAAGCGGTGAGTGTCACCCGCCACGGGCAGGGCCCCTAGGGAGGCGGGGGTCCGGATGGCCGTGTGGGGAGGTGAGTGACACCTGCAGCCTGTGGGGGCCGCAGCCGGGAGGACGCTCACATTTTACTTCTGTAAATGGCTTTCCTGTGGATTGCCCAAGCCCCTTCCTGTGAGGGAATCGGTCCCGACCCCGCAGCCTCCCCGTCTGGCCTGGGACAGAGGGGATAAGAAGGAAAAGAGGGACGGAGGGACTGGAGGGCGGCGGCCCCCCTGCCCGTCCGTCTCTGTCAGACCCCGAACGAGGCCCGCCCCAAGGCCGCCCTGGTGCCTCCTCGTCGCGACCCCGGGCACAGAGTTCAGGGCTCGACCGCCGGGACACGCCCGACCCAAGGAGGCGGCCCCGGGGCAGGGGTCCCGGCCGGAATAACTGAGGGGAGCGGGCCCAGCCGGTGCGACTCACCCGGCCCGCTGCAGTCAGCGCACACTTCGCTGCTCCGGAGCCGCTTCGACATGGCTCCCGCCTCCCACTTGCCGGGAACCAGGGGTCCCAGGACCGCGAAGGCGGCGGCGGCTGCGCTTCCGCTCTAACGGGTCCCGCAGCGGAGCTGGCGGCGGCGCCTCTCCCCTCAGCGCCTCGCAGCCGCGGCGCAGCACGCACGCGCGGGGAGGTGCCCTTCGGCGACGGCCAGGTCATGTGACCGGAAAGGGCATGCTGCCTCGTCGCCATCTTGAGTGAGGGCAGATATTTGCCCCAGCTTCTTCTGCCTGCCTTCTAAGTCATGAGTTGGGTCTCTCAGTCTGGGAGAGATTTGCTTTGTGCCAGCGCTTATTAATACCAGGGCAAGCAGCAAAAAGTGACCAGAACTCTGCAGCCATAACATGCCTGGGGCAATCAGTAGTCGTTACTTTATGTGACTTTGGCCAAGTTCGTTAAGTTACTCATTTCTTTAGTCAACAAATATTTATTTGGCATCTACTATGTTCCCAAACACTGGAAAAATAGCAAAGAAGACAAAATTTCCTGTCCCTAGGGAGCTTACATTCTACTGCGGTAGATCTACAATAAAATAAGTAAAATAAAGATACATTAGATGTCTCTTTAGACTGCAATTTTAGCCTTAACTGCAAAATGGAGATAATGTTTTATCTACCTGTAGCCCGAGATTTGCTTTTGTGTGGCCTGCTACCTAAAAATGATTTTTTACACTTTTAAAGGGTTATAAAGATGAAAAAGGAGAAGAGGAAGAGATGAAGACTGACAAAACTCATATGTGACTAGCAAAGCTAAATATTTATTATCTGGCTAAGGACAAGTGGAATAATTTACAGAAAAGTGTGGTGTGCCTGCCCCCTAGTAAGCCCTCAATAGATGCTCCTATTATTATTGGTGTTTAGTATTACTATTGTTTTCTAATCATAACTTTTTTTTTCAAGAATAAGAATAGAAAACCTAGGGTAATTTATACCAGTAATTAACAGGATGGTGTGAGAAACCATGAGATAAGTTTAAGCAGTGTGAAGGAGAAAAGAGATGTGATCTTAATGTTAATGAATATTTAGAGTATGTGTTACATGTAAACACAGCTATAATCGCCGTTCCGCAAATACTGGATGCCTATTATGGGAAGGCAGAGTGTATGCTTTCAGAAAGTGTTAAATAGCTTCACCCAGCTGAGGTACAGCAGGGACATGGGACAAACATCATCATTAATTTTTCCTGCCTATGATGAAAATGTCAAGACATGAATAGTATAGTCAAGAACAGGAGGGATTCCAGCTTAAGGCTAAAATTCCATTTTAAAAACCAGAGAATTAGGAGGTAAGATTTCTAACATATTTTACGGTGATTAGCCAACAACCAACCCTATCTTAAGGCAGGGTGAGCAGTCCTAAAGGATATGTTTCCACTGCTTGAGGGTAACCATTCTCTTGGAGAAGAGCAGGATCAACAAATTCCTAGTGTTTATCTCACAGACTATCTAGAGGACTCTGGATGGTAACAAAATGTCTCTCATGGGGAGAAACATCATGAGACCCCATGTCGAGCCTACATTCGCCCCCCCCCCCACCGGCCCTTTGCCTCATTCTTGAAATTCTTAAATAACAGAATCCTAAGACTTTAAGCACACCTCCCTTCTGAGGTTGCCTGCACTCCCCTTTCTTCGAGTGCGTACTTTGCCTTAAATAAAGATTTCTCGCTGCTCTAGCAGTTTTGTCTCTGAGCTCTTCCAGTGGTAAGCATCTTTGTTATTCACTATTTCATTCAATTTTCTAGACTTAAGCACAAGCCTTCACTCTGTCCTACTTCAGACAAGTAGGGAAGGGCTATTAAGATTTCTGATTTAGGCTTGCAAGTTCCAGTCACCTGGGTGATCCAGATGAGACTGCAGCTGTACAATTAGGCTTTCTAGTAGCCTGCCTGAAAATCTCCTTTCTTTGCTTTAGGACGTTCTCAGAACATTATCTCACTCCATTCAGTGCTCTGTGGCTCCCTCAAATCCTGGGGTGGTGGGGACTTAGTCCCCACACTGTGCAGATTCAAGCAGGCACTGGGCGCCAGGTGACTCTGGCTTTAGGAGTTGGCAAGGGATTTGCCCTAGGCTGAGCAGGAGTTCAATAAGCTTTCCTGTCCTCCCTCTGTTCATCCTTACTCTTTGCTGCTTGCAAGGCAGCTGCCATTCCCTGCTGCTCTTGCTTTAATGAATTCCTTCCTTACCTACACTCATTGACCTGTCCAAGAATTCTTTCTCGATCAGAGTCAAGAACCCTTCCCGATCCAAGCTGAGGTTTCACCTAGTGTGCAGGGAGAGACTCCCCACACTAAGCTGTCTGACAACACAGCTATGTGGTCTGCTTGCAGAGAGCTGTGCAGAAGCTCAGGCTGGTGAGTAGGTGCAAGCTGACTTGGTTGTTCACTGAAATAAGGAGCCATAGTGTCTTAGGTTGAAACCCAAAGAATGAACTCAACTTTTGCTGAATATGGTCAAGTCTGGGTATTAACTTTTCAGCCATAACCCCAGACACTCATATGTAGAAGAAACTACCATCATAGCTAACTTGGGATCATAACCCAGTGTGGAGTTGACAGTGTTCTCAATTGGAAGTGATTTTTCCCTTCCAGGGGACATTTGGCAGTATCTGGAGGCATTTCTTGGGGGAGTGTTACTGGCATCCGGTGGGTAGTGTTCATCCTCGTACAAAGCACAAGACAGCCCCCACTGGAAGAATTATCTGGTTCAAAATGTGCCTTAAGTTGAGAAACCCTGAGACAGAACTATCCCCTTAGTATCCCAAGTATTTAATGCCACTTCTCCAGAGTTCATAAATCCACTTTTAAAATTGTTTGGGGTTGCCCACTTCAGAAATGGCTTCTGACCAATTATGGAAGCATCTGCCGAGGTCCAAAAAGGCTGCAAGGGAGTCAGTAGCTGGAATGGTTTGGTTCAGGTCCTTTACTGTCACCCCCTAACCGCAAAGCCGATGGAAGAGGCCCTGTTGTGGACCGAACCATACGACGTTGTTGGAGCGGGGGGGAAAGAGGTTGATGACAGGTAGACTGAGTTTTTCGTGCAGAGATCCTGGGCCGAGTTTTGGGTCTTTCTGGTGATCACATTGTGTTTCTCGGTGTGGAGTTGGAGGTGGGTGGGATTGAGCGGGCCCTGGGGCCGGGTGGTTGGCCTCGCCTCCCCCGCCCCGGTGTTCGGTGGTTCACTCCGCGTACTTCCCCGTTTGGGGCAGTTCTGCCCGGCGCGCAGAAGTCAGTTGCGGGGCGCGGGGTGGGCGCGGCCGACCCTGTCCCTGACACGGCCCGCGGCCCCCGGCCGCCCGCGCGCCCTGTTCTCGGCTCGCTAGGCCACCTGGCTACGCACCGCGCCCCTAGGTCGATCTCTTCGTTCTCCCTCTCGCCGGCCGCCGGGCGGGCGGGCAGGCGCCGGAGACCCCGCCGGGGCTGCGACTTGGCAAGCGGGTAGTGAGGGCCCGGCTGCGTCCTCCTCGCCATGTCCTCGGCCCGCGACGCCAGCGGCCACTTCCCTCTGCACCTCCTGGTCTGGAACAATGACTACCGGCAGCTGGAGAAGGAGCTGCGGGGCCAGGTGAGGGGCGGGGCGGGGATCCGCGCCCCCGTGAGGGAAGGGGGAGTCGGAGGTCGTTTCGCCTCCCTGAGCCCATCTCCAGCCGACTGCCCTCGGAGCCCTGCAGACCCCTTCAGCTCTGCAGCCATGGGACAATAATAATAGGCCATGTATTGGAGTGCTGTGTGCCAGGCCCTGCGCCGAGGACCGTATACACGTTACCATTTTACCATTCCAGCAATCCTGGGAGCGAGGTACTATTACTGTTACATGTGACAGAGAAGGCAACCGAGGGCCTTGTACAAGGGCGCCCACCTAATAGATACCAAGTCGGGATTTTGATTCTGGCCCGTGGGCTCCAGTTGCACTGTCTTAACCAAATAGGCTCTACTGCTTCTCCCAAATATGTAAGCACGACACACGCCCCTCCCAAGACCCAGCCTTTTTGTAAAGATAGGCTTGGTCGGGTTTGAGTCCAGGTTCTAACTCGCCCTTTGACCTTGGGCAAGACGTGTCCCTCAGATATCCAGGCCCAGGAAGGCTGATACATACCAAAGTTTGAGAATCACTGGTGCACAGGATCCTTAAAATCCCTTCCTGTTCTAGAGTGCTTTGATTCCTTGTCTTCTATTTATTGCCATCTCTTTAAAGCCGTGGTTCTCAGTTGGAGGCACTTTTGACGCCCCCCGCCCAAATGGTAATGCATGGAGACATTTATGGTTGTTACAAGTAGCAAGTGGGTGCTACTGGGAGCTGGTGGTAGAGGTCAGGGATGATGCTCAACATCCTACAGTGCCCAAGACAGCCCCCCACAACTGAGAATTATCAGGTTCAAAATGTCAGGAGTGTTTGCTTGAGAAACCCTGAATTCAAAGGCATCTCAATCCTGGGAGCTATTGGTGCCCTCCGGTTACAAGCTAACCGACTTAGCAGTTAGGATAAGGATTTGTAATATTGGTAGTCATTGGTCTTAATTAGATCATGCCCCACCCCCACCCCCAGTAAATGATTGACGAGTAGGCATCTCAGTATACCTTATGATTTAATTCCCTTTCTGTCACTCGACATGGCTCACAGGGACTCCACCATCATTTTGCTCTCAGTTCTAAGTCTCACCTTGGACACTGTAAAAATGAGCAGACTATCCTCAGCATCATTTTGCATCTGCACTTCCTCAGTATCAGGGCCACCCAGCTTCTTGTGAAATACTGAGACAAAGTACAAGAAAAGTCACAGACTACAATCCCATTTGATAAGGAGTTCATCATCATTAAACCACCCACTTTTCCAACACTGATTTCTGAAACCACCAGGCTTTCTATTCATTGGAGGTGAAGAAAAGCGTTTAAATGAAGTGCAGTTTTTCTTTGAAGATAAACTTGTTTGTTAAGAACAAAGTCTTGGTTTATAATCTAAAATGTGGCATAGTTGACTTATCTCCTTTACTGGCAAGTGATGATAAAAGTGTTCAGTGAAAGTTTTCTGTACTTTACCTTGAATAATGTTCAGGACATTTGGGATTAGAGAATTACAATTTTGCAGCAGATTTTCCTGGAGTAAATTGGTCCTTAATGCCTTCAACTGTCAAGGAGGTCAAGGAAGAATATTCATACTTGCTAATTCTTTGGTTTTGACTGTAGGTCATTTCACAGCATACCAGTTCCCCCTGGGAAAGAGGTAGTTGAAGTGTATTCATACAGAACATCTTGAGGGAGAAAGCTTGACTGTCATGCCCACGTAATTCAGTTTCCATCCTGAAACATGGCCGTGGGGAGCGTCAAGATGGGGCTGGAGTCAAGGGTGTGCTGTGTTCAGAAGGGGTTTGGGCTTGTTTTAATGCTCTGATGTTACCACCTTGAAATTCTTATTTTTTTGAATAAGGGGCCTTGAATTTTCACTTGTCACTGGGCCCTGCAAATTATGTAGCTGGTTCAAGGTCAGGAAATTGATAATTGATACCATTAAAATATGTGGCAGGAAATATTTTGTAGCTTTCCTATTTATTGAGACCCTCTGTTAATTATGATATAGGTACCTGCCTCTGTGCCTTGGTGGCAGTGGGTTCATGGCCCATACTAATGCTGATTAAGTTGTGAGTTTGGGTGTTTTTGACCTTTGCTAGATTGTTTCATCACCTGTAAAAATGGGGAGAGTAACACTGAAAGCTTACTATTTGACCAGGCACTGTGCTGAAATGTTTTACGGACATTTTAGATTTAATTCTTGCACGAGCCCTCTGATGACTGAGGTGGAGAGGTTCAGTTGCACACTTAGCCAATGGCCCAGGAGGGATGTAAAGTCAGTCAGACTCTGCCCTAATCCTATAGTCTGAACCCTTCTTCCTATATTTCTTTTAGTAAAAGTGGCTTCATTTCAGAATTGTGGGAAATGAGGCAGAGAACAGCTCTGAAAGTACAGGCACATAGTAAATGGGAGCAATACCATTTACCATAGTGATTGCTGTTATTATTGTAATCATCCTGTATATTTAGTTTCTTTTAACCATGTTCCAGTTTTTGTACAAGGAACATGATTTGGTTGCATAATTAAAAACAAAAAATTCCTATCATCCCAGCAATAAGACCAGCTGTTTCACTTAATGATTTGTTTGCCAGTAAGCCTCTGCTGTCTGTCCCTTCATTCCTACCATCCCACGAGTGAGACTTGAAGTAGGCGCACTGGTAGCTGTTAAGAATTTTACTTTGTTCTAGGAACAGCAGCACAGAAAGACTCAAGTTCATCCAGATGAAGAGGACAGGCCCAGGTCTCTGAGTGTGTGTGAGTCAGATCCAACCCCACTGTCTTACTAATAGCTGGAGTTTGCTGTGTTAACTTTGCCAGCTATGAAATTATTTCAAGCTTTCAACATTTGCTCAGCAGAGGCACTTTATTAAGTGCTTCTTAATCCATGAGCTCCTCTGCCTTTAATATTCAGTGGGGCCTTGAAGTTGGTTGGTGCAGTTGAAACGGTTCGTGTTAGGTTGGGTCATTTGTCACGTAGCTAGAGAGCTCTGCTAATCGTCTTTGGCCTTCTTCCTGAGGCTGGGAGAATGAACGAAAACTTAAAGGGACATCTGAAAAGGTCAGTAGTGCATCTCAGGCAGGGGAGGGAAAACCCAGGGACCGAATGGGGTGAAAGGTGGCAGATAAGGCCTGACTTAGAGCCAGCCCCCAGTTAGGGAGCAGGTGAAAGCACAAGCTCCATGCAAGAGGCAGAGGACATTCTAGGCAGAAGCGGTACGCAGAGCCTGACTGGGAACTACCCTGGGGTTCTCACTGCTGTCTGCTGCAGGTGAGTGAGGCCACTGAGCACATTTCAAGTTGGTGCCTGTTAGCTGGAGGCCTGCCTTGAGCCAGGGGCTGTGCATCCAAGATGCAGAGCTGGGAGCCTACTCTCAGATGCTCTCCCTTGGCCCTTTGGGGTTCAGGCTCACTTTAGAGAACCAGGCCTGGGGGTCCCTTTTCCTGCCTGGCTTGGGATGGGGAACCAGTTTGACCATAGCTGTACAGGACCAGGACAGTCCGAGTGCACAGGAAAGGAGGTGGTTGACTCTGCTGAGAGAAAGGAGAGCCAGTTAACAGCCTCTTGCTGGAGGTCCCCCAAAAGGTAAAAGTGATAATTTATGAAGCCCTTACTTCGCCCTAGGTATAGAGGCACAGAAAGGTTGAATAATTCGCCTGAGGTGAGTAAGGCACTTGGAAATGGGCCTGTTGTCTGGCTCTGCAGCCTGCACTCAAAGCCCAGCCTTTTACTTGCACCAGAGGACAGCAGAATGGTAAAGGAAAGTCAGGGGCCTTAAATTAGCAAATAGGAAGGAAATGTGCAGAAATCTCATTCATTTTCTTCTTTGGGGCCCTATTATAGTTAAAGGGGGTGGGTATTTTTAATTTGGTACAGATCATGATTGAACAAACTTGAAGGAAAAACTTAAACAATCAGCTTGGAAAGTGAATTCCAGTTAAATTCTGAAAGCTCTTGCTCACTGAACTAACATCAGTAGTTAAAGACCCTAAGCCCCAGTATTAAATGTAATGACATTTGAACAAATCCCTTTTAGGAAGAAAGTGACAGCTCATATGAAACTACGCAGTGTGGGTGTATGGTAATAAGAGCTAACTTTTCTTAGCGCTTACTATAGTTTTAGGCATTGTGCTTTCACCCTTGTAAGAACTCTGGAAGGTAGGTGTTTTTTATTGTTCCCAGTTTACAAGTGAGCAAACTGAAGCGCCAGAGAAATTAAGTAACTCATCAAACAGTATATAGAGAATAGATTAGTTTTATATATTACATAAATCCCATATGTATGTTGACTTTTAAAACATCTTTATTGAGATAATTCACTTATTCAATTCATCCATTATATTATTTAATGGTATTTAGTATATTCACTGAGTTGTGCAACCGTCGGTATCAAATTCCAGGACATTCTCATCACCCCAAAAATAAGTCCCTCACTCCTTGGTCAATCCCCATTTCCCCTCAACCCTGTCAGCCCCATAAAACCATCAGTCTATATGCCATCTCTCTAGATTTGTCTATTCTGGACATTTCATATAAGTGGGATCAAACTACATAAGGCCTTTTGTGTCTGGCTTCCTTACCTTAGCATGTTTTCAAGGTTCATCCATACTGTTGCAGGTATCAGTACTTCATTCCTTTTCATGGCTGAATAATTTTCCACTGTATGGATATACCAACCTTTGGTTTATCCATTTACTGGTTGGTGGATATTTGCTTTTTCCCAGTTTTTGGCTATTGTGAGTAATGCTGCTATGCACATTTGTGTACCCGTTTTTGTGTGGTTGTGTGTTTTTATTTTTCTTGGATAAATGCCTGCCAGAGGAATTGCTGGGTCATATGATCACTGTGTGTTAACTTCTTGAGAAATGCCAACTGTTTTTCAAATTGGCTGCATCATTTTACAATCCTACCAACAGTGTACAAGGGTTCTGGTTTCTCTACATCTTTGACAACACTTGTTATTATCTGTCTTTGTGATTGTAGCCATCCTAATGGATGTGAACTGGTGTCTCCTTGTGGTTTTGATTTGCATTTCCCTAATGATTAGTGATGTTGAGCATCATTTCATGTGCTTATTGGCCATTTGTATATCTTCTCTGAAGAGATGTCTATTCAAATCCTTTGTCCACTTTAAAATCAGGTTGTCTTTTTATTCTTGAGTAGAGTTCTTCATGTATTCTGGATATTAGCCCCTTATCAGATATATGATTTGCAAATATTTTCTCCCATCTGTGGGCTGTCTTTTTACTTTCTTATGGTGTCTTTTGAAGTAAAAAAATTTTCTGTTTTGGTCAAGTGCAATTTATCTGAATTTTCTTTTGTCTATTATGCTTTCAATGTGGTGTCTAAAAAGGCTTTTTCCTAATCGTAGGTCACAAAGATGTACTCCTGTGTTTTCTTCCAAGAGTTCTATTGTCTTAGTTCTTACATTTAGGTTTATGGTAAATTTTGGGCTAATTTTTGGATGTGGTATATGCAAAACTTCATTCTTTTGCATGTGGAGATCCTGTTGGTCAAGCACTATTTGTTGGAGTGATTATTCTTTCCCCATTGAATTATTTTGGCACCCTTGTTGAAAACCAATTAACCATAAATGTGTAAGTTTATTTCTGGACTCTTAATTGTATACCATTGATTTATATGTCTATCCTTATACCAGTACCACACTGTCTTGATTGGTGTAACTCAGTGTAGTAAGTTTTCAAATTAGGAAGTGAGAGTCCTCAGACTTTGCTCTTCTTTTCAAGATGGTTTTAGCTGTTCTGGGTTCCTTGTATTTCCTTACAATTTTAGGATCTGCTTGTCAGTTTTTTCAAAAAGCCAGGTGGAATTTTCATAGTGACTGCATTGACTGTAGCTCAGTTTGGGGAGTATTGACATCTTAAATATTAAGTCTTCTGAACAATGAACTGGGATATTTTACCATTTATTTAGATCTTAATTTCTTTCAACAATGCTTTACAGCTTTATAATTTTCAGAGTATAAATTTTTACTTCTTTTGTTACTTATTCCTAAATGTTTTATTCCTTTTGATGCTATTGTAAATGGAGTTTTCTTAATTTCATTTTTGAGTTACTTGTTACAAGTGTATAGAATTACAGTTGAGTTTTGTATATTGATCTTTATCCTGCAATCTTGCTGAACTTGTTTATTTGCTCTAATGCTTCTTTAGTAGATTAGTTTAGGATTTTCTGTATATGAGATTGTGTCGTCTGTGAATAGAGATAGTTTTACTGCTTCCTTTCCAATCAAGATGCTTAAAAAAATTTTTTTTCTTGCCTTATTGCCTGGCTAGAATTTCTAGTACAGTGTTGAATAGATGTGATGAAAAGATAATGTCCTTATCTTATTCCTTATCTTAAGGAGAAAGCATCCAGTCTTTAATCATTATGATGTTAGCTATTGGTTTTTCATAGTTGGATGCTGTTTGAGGAAGTTTCCTTCTATTCCTAGTTTGTTGAGTTTCTTTCTTTTCTTTTTTTTTTTCTTTAAATCATGAAGGGGCATTGAATTTTCTTAAATACTTTCATGTGTGGGCAGGGGAGTGTTTGTCATCAGGATAATACCGGGCTCATAAAATGAGTTGGGGAGTTTTCCTTTCTCTTCTTTTTTTTTTTTTGGATGAGTTTGTGAAGAACTGGTATTAATTCTTTGAATGTTTGGAGAATTCACCAGTGAAGCCATCTGGGTCCAAGTTTTTTTCCTGGGAAGTTTTAAGATTCAATCTCTTATTATAAATTTATTCAGATCTTCTATTTTTTATGTCAGTTTTGCTAGTTAGTGTCTGTCTAGGAATATGTGCATTTCATCTAAGTTCTTTAATTTGCCAGTGTACAGTTTTTCATTGCATTCCTTTATAATAATTTTTATTTCTATACAGTTGTTAGAATATCCCCTCTTTCATTCCTGCTTTTGGTAATTTGAGTCTTCTTTCTTTTTTTGGTCAATGTAACTGAATGTTTGCCAATTTTATCGATATTTTCCAAGGACCAATTTCGGTTTTGTTGATTTTTCCCTATTGATTTTCTATGCTCTATGTTACTAAATTCCATTCTAATCTTCATTCATCCATTGTTTTTAATCACATTGTCACCATAATGTATTGTAGTATTTTTCCTCCCTGCTCTCTTTTCAAATGAGAATGAGGCCCAGGAGGCTCTGAAAAGTTATAATTAGACATGCAAAGTGTACTGCTATGTGGCTTACAACATACAAATTTCCCTGGGGTCCAAAATAAAAAAAAGTCAACAACTTAATGTATTTGGTTTTGATTTCATACATCATATCTAATGGTTGCCCATTAGTTAAGTTAGGAGCTTGAGTGTTAGTCCTGTCTGAGATGTTAGCTTTGTTCTGGGGTGTGAACTGCAATAAGCAGTTTTCCCTTTTGTGAGATAAGTATTGTTAAGCGTCTCCTGTGTGTCAGGCAGTGTGCTAAACCTAGCACCTTTCATGTAGGTTGAACTTGTTAGGTAGGGAAACAGTTTATATAACATATGTGTAAGAAGCTAATGAATTTGCTAATTATTTCTTTCTTGTCTAAACCTCAACTAAATTCCTAGTTTTCAGCCATATTGCTTTTTTCCAAAAACAATGATTTAATGCAAATTAGAGACTAGGGTGGCAAAAGCTAGGAAATAATAAGACATGGATCCTACACTTTGGAATTCTCAATCTCTTTGGTGAGAAAGATAAGCTATACCCTTGGGAAAAGTCAAGAAATCCTAGGAGTTGGTGTGGGACCTGTGTCAGGAGACGTGCTGGTGTTTCAGTGCCTGCAAGAACACTGAGGCCTGGGTAGTCCAAGAGGACGTGTGTGCACTTAGCCGAATGTTTTCAACCACCTCTGTTACTCTTCGGTAACAGTGTCTATCTTCACACCAGCCATGATGCAATTGGCAGAACAAGGAGGTTCAGTAGCTATTGGATAATAGTTTACCCACAGTCCTGCTTCTCTTCCTTCCTGTGGCCAAGAAGTAGCATGTTCTGGATATCTTTGGTGGCTGCAGTTAATGCCTGCACAACTAGCATCTCAAATCAAGATAAAGTATATTTTCTAAGAAGTATTATGGCACTTAAAATGTTTTTATATTCCCAAACTCCCATGGCAGTTCATTGTGTCCTTGAAAGAACACTCAAATGTGTCTTTGGACACCAGTCATTCAGACTGAGCTCACACTAGAGAAAGTGCCACTTGGTTCTGGAGACCCAGTGCAGGTGCCGGAAGGAGGGCCAGGAATGAGGAGTAAAAGCCAGATGGGGAAAGTCTAGCATGGGGAAGAAAACCCTTGAGGGGAAATGGACCAAAATGGCGTGTGTGTATTACATTTCTCTCTGAATATGTCCACATCCATGCCTGGCGGGTCATGCCTAGTGTCTGTAGGACCTGTGGATGCTACTGCAAGACACTTGGAACTCAGTATACAATAATGAGAATGGTGTTTTGGTGGGAACCCAACTAGAGAATGTAGTTTCTTTCTGACCAAATTATCTTCTGTACTTTCAGTTTTGATTAAAGTCCTACACTTCCTGTTCTAGACTTGAATGCTGATTTGTGCTTGAGAAATCCCCCATGTTCTGTGTCATAGGGTCAAAGGGGGTGGCATTTCATGAGAGCCCCTAGCCTTATTTAGACTTAATTTGAGTGCTGTTGAGAGCTTAAGGTTGTGTTTGATGATATGAGACCTGTAGCCAGCATTTACTTTTTAGGCACTTAACTTTAAAGAAAAAAGAACTCAGTAACTGTCATCTTTGTTTATTGTCCCCCCTTTCCCATGGGCAAGCATTCATTTTTCCATCTATTGTTGTAGTTAATGTGTAAATACTATTTTCTATTTTTATGTTTAAAATGATCTCTCAAGCACATTTCCATGTTTTAATATAATGTATCCAATTGTATAAATGCCAGTGTTTGTTTCACAGAATGTGGAGGCTCTGGATCCACGAGGTCGAACCTTATTGCATCTTGCTGTGTCTTTGGGACATTTGGAATCTGCTAGAGTCTTGCTCCGACACAAAGCAGATGTTACAAAAGAAAATCGTGAGGGATGGACAGGCAAGTAGACTTAAAATAATGGAAAGGAAAGGCTTTCATTTCAGTTTCTTTTTCTGAACAAAGGCCAGCCTCAATCATAATTGTCTTCAGAGCTATCTTTATCTTAAGATAAAGTTTCTTGGGACCAGGGGCTGGGGTGAGGAGAGGAGAGTCTTGGAGGCTGTTGGCTGATTGGCAGCACAATGGCCCAAATTGTGTCTTGGGCCAGAAGCCCTCGGTGGAGGGTGTCTCCTCATCTAGAAGGCAGCTATCAGTGCAAAACCTTTCCTCTATACATGCGTGTGGAGGCCAGACTTGCCCTGAGGAATGTGATGGTAGCTCCAGTGAATCCATCAAGATAGGCAACATCAAAAAGAAATTGTCAGGGTTTCAGAACCAGTGGTAGGAAAAGGAGGAGAGGGGCAATGGTAGAGGTTTTATCAAGATGCTAAGAATACACTATTTTCTTTTCACTGAGTTGAGAGCTAGCTATAAACAGTCATGGTCATAAATGATGAGGTGGGACTGCAGCCTCTCTTTCTCTTTGAAGAAAAAATTGGTCTTTGATCTATACAGATTCTTCTCATATTGGCTTTGGAATTTGTCAGAAAGCATGAGAATACCGGATAATTAAATTTTACCTGGTTTTTAGTTTTACATGAGGCTGTGAGCACTGGTGATCCTGAGATGGTGTACACTGTTCTTCAACATCGGGACTTCCACAACACATCCATGGCCCTCGAAGGAGTTCCTGAGCTACTCCAGAAAATTCTCGAGGTATCTGTAAAAATGTGACAACGCCATAAGTGCTGAAATGATAGCTGGAGACACAGCGTGACATCCTTGTGTGCCGTCCTAAAGAATTTTATGAATTGTGAATACAGTAGATACTGAGTATCAAACAGCATTATTCCTTACCTGTTAAATATATGGGGACTCTCACAAACTCTGTTTCTAGGTCACTAGACTTAACCTTTTAAGTGCTCTTTAAAAAACAATAACTTAAGACAAATGGCCATCAAACAATTAATTTGTCTAAGTACCTGTTTTCTTAAAAGTAGCCTTCTGAGCATAGGTCACCTTCAGGAAATTGTGAAGAGCATCAGTTGCTGTACGTGGATTTCCAGGGCCTGTTAAAGCTCAGAGATCTGTATGCAACTTCTCCTTGCCACTCCTGTCGCTTCTAGCCATTAGCATTTCTGCCTTATTGTAGTTACGGGCTTTGGGGCAGTTTATCTGTCCTGTGAATTGAAGTGTATGGGCTCTGTGGCACTTAAAGATCTTTCTTTAAAACATTTACCTCTAGCCTTGTGGATTGTTTTGGATGATGGTTGCCATTCTTCACCTAGTCTTTGTTAACCTGCAAGAACCATCGTTATCAGTCAACTTGGGCAATATTTCCAGGCCAGCTGGAGATAAGAAAGTACCAGTGGTTCAATTTTCATGTCATTTATTCTGCTAGATATTTCCTAGCTAAATCGGCTTTACAATTTTAGTCAAAACAATTTCTTAAGAAAAATTAACAACTCTGTTGAGAAAAAGAACAACTTTGCTATACGTTAAGACAATCACTTCTCACTGTCTGAGCACTCTTTTTGAAAAAATTTCTATGATGCTCAAATGAAATCATGCTTAAGATACTCACTTTTCATGTACTACAGTGAAACCTTCCATGAAATATGAAGTAATTGTATGCATTGTTTTTAAATGGATGTGTTTCCAAGGGCAAAGATCATGTGGATTTGTTTCCTTATCTAATTGCAGGAAGAACTAAAAACATTATTTGCCCATTTCACAAAACAGAAAATGATTTATTTACCAGGGGGTTACTCTTCATTAAAAAAATTCAGTGTAAAGGATTTTCCCTTTTGACCCATATTGACCTGTAGCAGTGAATGGCACTGAATTGTAATCTCTGCTGAAGTTATAGACAGCCCGTAAATGACCTGTGTGCTTAGTGGCACCAGAGGCTGTTGTTGACGTTTGTCTTTCAAGTGTCTCTTTAAAATGTGCCTGCCTTTCTTAGCTGCTGCCTGCTGGAGTGTGTCTTCTGATCAGTGTAGCCCCGGCTGGTTGAACTGTAGGGCAGAGTTTTGATCCTCCAGTCGTGGGGGTGGGAGGGAACAGAAAACACCTGGCATTTCTAGCATTTTTCTTTTTGGTTGTGGACTGTTGGATTTCTTAAGGAGTGCTCCAAGAATCTTTTATAAGAATTCACAGTAGGTCAGAGCAGCATCCTGGTGTTGTAAAACTGCAAAAAGCCAAATTCTAAAAGTCTAAGAGGAAAGTGGGGGTAAAGTCTTTGGTTAACTGGAGGGAAAAACCGACTTCTGGGGGAAGTAATGTCTAGCAGCCTCTCTGATTTCACAGAGTGGCCGATACATAAGATGAACTTCCCAGCACACACAAAGCCTTTTACCCATCAAGTTGGAATAGATGGAATTGGCCTTCCTTGCTCTTGGCTTAGCATAGCCCATTGTCCACCTTGCACAGCCATACTTCAGTGTGTCCTCCCAGGTTCATCTTTCTGCTCCTGTTGGGATCCTGACTGAGCCCTAAATCAGATTGGATTTTATCCCCCTCCAACCTTGTTCCTTTCAGTTAACTTTATTAACTGTCTAGACATACTTTATATCAAGATAAAATAGCCTGAATATAAAACAACCATTTATTTTGATGGGTTCGCACTTGATGTTGGTTTGTCTGTTCTCTGTTTTCTCCCCCTGGCCCCCTGTAAAAAAAAAAAAAACTTTACCATTAACTCTTACTGTATTTTTGTTTAGTTAGTAGTGCCAAGAGTAATTTATTTTAAACCTTTGCCCTTCAGGCTCCAGATTTCTATGTGCAGATGAAATGGGAATTCACCAGCTGGGGTGAGTGGCTGTGGGCTTATAATTTATCTCTATTCCTCAATTTATTGAGCCTGAATATAGGTTTATTTTTCCTTTATAAAAGTTAGGTACATTTAAAAATCTAAGAAATGCGTAGATAAGAATAAGAAAAACAATTCACAACTACTGTTAAAACTGTGCAATATGTTTTCCCCCTACATAAGACTTTTTCTCCCAAGCATCTATAAATATAATATGTAAACAATTTTGTCTCCTCCTTTTCTTATAGCTGACATTTGTCCATATTATTAGTTTTTTACAATGTCACTTTAAATGGCTAAAATTTTAGCAAGTAGATTTACCATAATTTAGTTACTCATTTCCTTATGTAGTTCACCTTGATTCTTTTAATCTTGTTTTTCTAAGAAAAAAGATGAGGAGAAAAAGATGAGCTTATTTTAACAAAATGGATATATTTCTGCAAATTCTTACATAAGGCACATTGACTGACAGTAATTTTTATGGATGTTCTACTTTTATTTCTTGTAGATCAGCTAATGACAGCTCCTAACTCCCAGGTTTTCAGCCATTTTCACTTCCAGACTTCCTTTTCAGGCAAGAAGTCATATTTGTGATGAAACATTTAAATGAAGTAGGAAGTATATAAAATAAGAAAATTTCAGATTCTTTGAGAAACTAGTTCTTTCCTAAAGCAGATAATTACTCTGATTTCAGGTCTTGTTAAAGAGCAGCACATTGTAGACAATGGATATTTTAATGGTAGATGTGGCAATATGATAGTCTCAGCCATATGGCAAGAGTAGCATATGTGAATGAGAAAGGCCAGATGGAGACACACGGGCCCTAATGACCACCAATAAGAGAGGTTCCTTCTGGGAATGAGAATACTCCTGGGAAATTCATTTATTAGAGTTTTTTCTGGCAGGACATAGATCTGCACTCTAATCAAGAGCTGTAGAACAGAAGGTCCATTTTTAGTTTTTAAGAGTCACTTCCTATATTGTAAGTGTAGGAGCCAAGTCCAGTTCTATATGATGGTCACCATCTTGCCATCCCTATCCTCTTATTATAAAAGTCAGAATCTTTATTTCCTGGGCCTGGGTGTTCTGCTTGGCCCTACACTTTTTCTCAGTAGTATACTTCTCTTCTCCAGTGCCCTTGGTTTCCAGAATATGCCCAAACGATGTCTGTCGTATTTGGAAAAGTGGTGCCAAACTGCGTGTTGATGTCACATTGCTGGGATTTGAGAACATGAGTTGGATAAGAGGGAGGCGTAGTTTCATATTTAAGGGAGAAGGTGAGTGATCCCCTGGTATTAATCACTGCTCATGCTCAGTTAGAGTGATTTTTGACCATCAGAATGCATTCACATTCATATGCCTTATCCGATCCTGTCTGGGGCATTTAAAAAAAGTTCTTAATAATTTTTCAGCTCTCAATTCCTGTATCTTATTTTCTTGCCTGCACAATTCTCTTGCACATATCATGTATTACCCAACAGTTGCCCTTTTGACACGTGTCTGTCTCATGAATACAGGATTCTGTCTTCTGTGCCTTTACGTTCTTTCCATAATCAGATGTGATCCTCCTGAGGGAGGGTGAGGAGTGGCACTGCTAAAGTAGTGTTGTGCATAAGTAATTTATATTAATTATATAATCATCTATTTTAAAAAAACACACAGAGGAAACGTCACTGACAAAGAATGTAAATTATTTTAAATGTCTGCATCTTTAGGGAAGATGGCCTACAGCCTCCTATGAGTTTCAGAAAAGTGGCCAGGTCACCGTTGTGCAAGTAGGTAATTGATAAGCGGTGGTCTTTTGATTTTATCAGATAACACCCGGAAGGAAGGATTTTGAACGGTGATGAATTTTAACATTGAGGCTCCCTTGTGTTTGCGTCTTCCTTCCACTGCCCTTAGTTGTGCTCTTGGTCCATTAACAGACACCTGGGCGGAGTTGATGGAAGTCAACCATGATGACAGAGTGGTCACCACAGAACACTTTGACCTTTCCCAAGAAATGGAGCGCCTCACTCTGGACTTGATGAAGCCAAAAGGCAGGGATATTGAGAGGCGGCTCACAAGCCCAGTCATTAATACCAGCCTTGATACTAAAAATATTGCTTTTGAAAGGTATGAATTAAGGTTCTGCATTTTGATGTCTAATCCCTTATTGCCATCTTTAGTGGCATGTGTATATTAATTGAAAATTATGGACAGAGTGGGATTTTTCTAATACGGCATAATAAACCCTAGTGGGTTTTGAAGTTGATCTCTGCGCTAATCTAATGGAAACCATAGCTGACATCCTCCATTATATATCATTTTTATAGGACATTGGTTAAGTCTTGGAGAAATGTCTTCATATTCTTTTATGGGCCCTTTCTGATGGATTTTACTTGAATTTTACTTTTGTTTTGGTGTTTGGGGATCCACAAGACACCCTAGTCCCAAACTATGGAGCTTTGTATTTCTGGAAGCTAGAAGTGACCCAGTATTGAATGTGGTTGTACTCTTATCAGCCAGTGAGATTCACACTTACAGAGTTAAATGTGGTTCTTTCCCCCCTGCAGCCTAATAGTTTAGAGCAAGAGCCTAGAGGTATTTCAGATCTATTCCAGACTCGACCAGAAGAAATTTCTGGAGAAGCCTGTGACTTCATTGACCTGGACAAGAGCACTGTCTCTGGTCATCTGCCTATGGGCTGTGCAGAGCTGTGGAGGGCCTCTGAGGTGGAGGTCATCACAGCTGTTAGCCTAGGTTTCACGTAGAACACACTGAACTGAGGGAGGCTGTAGGAGCCCTGAGTGCTTGCCTAGGATGTCACATCCAGTTCTCTGTAAACCAGAGCAGCATAACGTGAGCTAACATGGACTGTATTGTCTTGGATTTAGGCTTTCTTTGCTCTTAATGAATATACTTTCCTCCCCTCTTCTTTTTCTTTTCTTGATTTCCAGTATAAAATTTGTTTTCTGTTAAGTCAAACACAAAACTTGTTATGTGCCCTTTCTAATTTAGATTGAGCTGTGGAATTAGGGCATCTGTAGTGGAAGAGAAAACCAAAACGCCAGCCTGTGTGGGGTCCAGGTACTGCTGGGCTCTGGTAGTGGCAGGGTCAGCTCCCATGGCCAGGTGACAGCCGTTGTCTCCCAGGGACAGAAAAGTTTAGGGACTCTGGCTTTATCTGAAGGGTCCTGCGAAGACATCACCAGGCTTCCGCATGTGCCTCTGCAGACAGGGGGGGCACCTTAGTAGAGGGCTGTGTTTGTGAAGCTGGGAGACAGCTGCCTGCCCTCCCTGCACAGCCGGGCTAGGAGAACTGAGAGCCATCGGCAGGGCTGCTGAGTTAACTGTGTGGCTTTGGGCAAGTGGCTTCATCTCTTTGGGATTCTGTTTCCTTAGTTGAAGTAGAAAAAGGAGTCTAGAGATGAAGTTTCTGAAGTCCACAACTCTAAGACGTCATGAGAAGGAAGAGCCACTGTTCCTCTAGTTCATCAGCAGAGTTGCTGGAGTCATTGTTCTTAGCCGTAATCTACAGAGTGTGACGTTTATTGGCTGTTCACCCACTGAGGGTAGATGGGAGATGATGGCATGTTCCATTTGTGCTGGGGACCAAGGCACATTTTGTATTTGTATGGTCACAAGGTTTTCAAACAGTTCAAGCTAACCTTCCTTTTGCAGGGACAGTGGGTTGCTGAGAGAGAATTTCTGGAAGACAGCTGCTTTTTTTGTGGTGCTCAGAATTAAATAGGTGATCATTGAGTTTCTCAAGCATTGAGCAAGCATTTAAGCTGCTCGAGCATGAGGTTTGCTGATAGAAAAAGTGGGCACATCTGTTTTTCACCAGAGGTGCGTGTTCATTTGATTGAATTTTGAAGGTGTGGCTCTCGTGTTATATAGTCGCTTTCATCCATTTCTTTCTTCTAATGTGTTACCCGGAGCTTGATGCTTCCAAATGAGTACCCTTCCTGCATGAAATTTTTGGCAGTTTGGATTTTTTTCTTCTGTGCCCACATTAAAAAGTTCCCTGCCACCCTTAGAGCCATTTTTCAAATTGTGTAGCAGCCTCCAAGCCACAGCTTCTGCTAAGTGGTCTTGGTGTGTTGGTCTCAGTGGCGAGAGGCAGAGGTAAAATGGCAACGGAGGGAAGCTGCCATCTTCATACGCCTCTGCATGTGAAATTAGTCAAGGGCCAAGGAATTATTAGGATCCTGGTTTTAAAATAGGATGTAGATATTGAGTTTAATAGCTAAACTGTCAGATTGGAAATGGAAGAGGAAGTGGAGAGCCAGGGTTGCTGATGGAGCAGATGCGGACGGGTGAGGAGCATGGTATCCTCGGGGAGCAAAGCACAGCTCCGTGTTCTCGGCGTGCACAGAAGATGAAGTGAGGCAGACCTAGTCATCCCTTGGTATCTCGGAAGACCTTGTGTCAGAAAACAGTCATTTCCCATGCCAGTATAGCCAGTGACTTAGTGGAACACAGGGACTGACAATTGAATTCATTAACTAAAAGGAGTATCTTGATTTTCAATTACTGATGACTGAAAGGGGACTGGTTTATTAATCAGTCAGTGTGGTCCCTATCCCCATCCCCATTGTTAACTTTCTTTCTCAAATGTTCATTGGAGGTAGCTAGCATTTGGTGTTAATCTCTTTAGGATTCCTCTCCTCCCTCCATGGGTCATTGCTGCACTAATTGAGGCAACTAGTAGGAAAATCAAAGCCCTGATCCCACCTTTCTTTGGTGGGCAATAATACACACAAAACTCATTATACCCTGTCTGGACTAATCTTCATTTACCAAATCCTGTGAGAAGAAAAGAAAACCATTTGGAAACACAGCATGCAAATAGCCACATACCTTCTTTGTGACTTGGCTAACCTGCTGCCGCAGTATCCCGAGCTGCCTGGGTGGTGTCCCACTGCACTCCTGGCTCAGCAGAAGGCAGGCAGTGCTTCTCCACAGGGCTGCGTGCAGCAGTCACAGTGGAGCTGGGATGGGATGTGCCGGACCAAGGGGCAGGTTGGGCAGGGCTGCCTGTGAGTGCTCTAGTATCTCCCAGGGTGAGTGCTTTGAAAAAGACACAGAGCCTCTTGCCTACTCTTGGTCCTGAAATGCATTTCTTCCAAGAGAATATTGAGTAACTGAGTTTCCAGGCACTTCACCAGCGCTGCATCGGCTGCTGGAATGCTGGGCAACTCTAAAAGTAGCTCCACAGGCCTGGGTTTGATGGCTGGGCTGACCAGCTGCTTTTAACACCCTTTCCCCCGGCTGCATGCAACTTGATAAAACGCATGACTCCCAAGCCATTTTGTGGGCATTAATGGCTTCTCCGAGCAACTTGCCATGTGATGAGTTCCTACCCCACCCATTCATTCCCAAGAAGCAGGATGGTCTGCGTCTCATTGTTCTAAGAATTCCTTGACTGAGATATAGCCGCTCATGGGGAAAGAGCCGCTGACATCCTTGCCCAATCAAGATGACCCAGATATGTGTTCTGACCCATTTACTACCTTGAGGCGAGCGCTCGGAAGTTGGTCATGTTCAGTCACTTCTTTAGGACAGCTGTCCAATAAATGTCACGACCTTTGTTGCCTATGCTGGCAGGTTTTGTAGAGAAGCCAAGAATGGAGGCTTTTTATGCCAGGGGTGAGGCAAGTTGATTAATTACTGTGGGAGGTGGGTGGGGGATGTTTAAGCCATCTGTCATTGATAACATCCTTTTGTGGACAATAGGACTATAATTTCCAAGTGTCCTTTACTAACTTAAGCTGGGGGAAAAAAACTATAAAGGCTGCAGGGATAAATCTGAATGGCATATTGTACATGTAGAAATTTGTGGTGTTCACTTTTTATCAGAACTAAATCCGGATTCTGGGGCTGGAGGACAGATAAAGCAGAAGTTGTTAATGGTTACGAAGCAAAGGTAAAAGGAAACTCTTAAAATAAGATTTAATACAGCTATTTAGCGTCTATGCAAATGAGGAGTCTATTCAGATTTTTTTCATGCATCTGTGCCATGGAGATGCTCTGGGGAGTACTGTGTAGTGAATCTCACTTGGATTTTTATCTTATTTGACTTTCAGAAAAAGGGATAGCATGTCCTAAGGAGGTCTGTAGTTATCAAAGAGAAACAATGTGGTAGAGAAATGAGCACAGGTACCACTAGTTGTCTCAGTAGGAGTGACAACTCTTTTAATTCCTTAAAAAAAAAAGATTAGACTTAACATGCTCATTCACCTTTTTTAAAATAATGTAAGTGGTTTGAAAAATATTGTAGCTTTTAGGAGTCTCCATTTCTTTAGCCAGCCAAATTGTAGCCAGTAGCTTTTGAGCCCACTTACGTGACATCAGTGAATTTAGAGAATAGTTGTCATAAAAGAGATAACAGTCAGTTGAGTCAGCTGGCATTTTTGTCAGCTGGAAAGCTCTGTTTCCTGGCCTTCTGTTAACCCTACAGTCCAGCAGGGATTGATGGCTCATGGTGATGGAGCCGGGAGCCGCAGGATCCTCTGGCGACCTCTGAGTGAGCAGAGAAAGCTTACATCATGCTCAGCAAGACATTTAGAAACAGCCATTCCAGCGCTGTGTGTGTTTCCTGAATCTTTGAACACTGGGAATCCACGTATGGCACACACTGCTAATTCCCTGTTTACCGTTCTTGACTTTCAGACCCCCATGTCCCTCCGTCAACCTTGAAAACAGAGCATTTACTCTGGCAGTCAAAATAATTTTTGTCAATATACAGAGTACCTTTTAAAGAGTGATTTGCTGGTTTTCTCTACATCTTATAGGTATGGAGAACTGTGTTCATTCCTTTTTCCTTCTGCCAAACAGATGGCTGTCTAAATCCTATTATAAGATTACCACAAGTCAGTAGAAGTATACACCGTGCAGGTTTGGAGACCTTAGTCTAATAGAAATCCAGCTGTGAGCCCTCATTTGCAGGACATTGATTTGAGAGTGTTTAGCAACAAGAAGGGCAGGTAGGAAGACGGAGCCTGTCACTGTAGCTCCTCAGGATTTAAAACTGTCAGAGATGCTTTTAAAGTAACTGCTGATGCATTTCTAAGTTGATAGCTTATGTATTTTCTCTAAGGGATCCTAATGATTGTTAACCATTTCTCATTTTTATTTTGCTGGAATTTTTTTTTTTGCTTCAGCATTCTTGCTCTTGCTATGCTTATCTTTTGAGTTTTGATTCCCTGTGTCACTGTTTTCTTTTGCACACGTCTCTCAAGGTTTACACAGTAAACAATGTGAGTGTGATAACCAAAATACGGACAGAACATCTGACCGAGGAAGAGAAAAAGAGATACAAAGGTAATCTTCCCTGACTTCTTTTTAGCCACGAGAGAGCCTTTGATGGCTCTGCTAAGTTTGGGAGTTATTGTGATTGGGTCATGCTAATCCTAACCCTAACTTCCCTTTTATAAACATTTCATTAGCCTGACTCATTCTTGGAGGTATTTCCCCATAGTTGGCTTCAGCTATAATTAAAGCCATTCTCGAGGGCTTGATTATGTGTTATGAAGAACAATTGTTGGGTTCCTTCAAAAAAGTAGATAAGGATATTGAAGACTATTTGTCATGGAATAAGTGATTTAGTCCAGACTGTCATGATGAAACATTTGTACAGAACTTGGGCTCTGAGTTAAAACCTTTCTAGTACGTGGCTGCCATATCCAAGCTCTGTCCATGGCAGTTCTGTGGTCTTGTGGTTACCTGCCCTCTGCCTCAGTTTCCTCAGTAGTGAATGGAGGTGCTGCCAGACATTCCTTAGAGTTATTGGGAGGATTAGATGAGTTATTTTATGTGATCCTTTAGGACAGGACCTGCTGTATGTAGCAGGCATAGAGTAATTGTTAACTGCCAACACCAACACCACTATTACTGTTACTCAAGTTTGACAGATGAGGAAACTGAGGCCAAGGACACATGGGTATTGACCAGCCAAGGTGAGACTGGAATCCATATCTGGCTCACTCCCAAAGTTAAACTTTCTACTTTTCTGCTTTAATTATTATAACTGTTGTTTTTGTCGAGATCCTAGGAAAAGAGTGTCCTATAAAGGACAAATTAACTGATGGTTATTGTGAACGATTTTATCAGCCTGTCCATAAATGGATTTCCTAATGTAGGTAGATTGGATCAGAAACGGATGAGAATCTTTTTCTGTAGTCATAAGGAAGGTGTAATATTAGACATTAAACTTCTGCCCCCTCTGTAGCGGACAGGAACCCACTGGAATCTTTGCTGGGAACTGTGGAACACCAGTTTGGTGCTCAAGGGGTAAGTTGAAACAACAAGCTCTCAGCAAGGTTCAAAGAAAGGAGGTGACTTTTCTGAGCTTGTGATGGTATATACGGAATCCTGAACAGGCCACTCTTTTTGAAAAGGCTAAAGAGCGTTCCCAAGCTGGAATTCGAGATATTCTTGAGGAGAGAATTCGATGAGTGAATCTCTAAAAATAAAGATTTTAGAGTGGGGTGTGATTATAAATAAGATGCTTTCTCATCTGTTATAAACTACAACTTCTCTGTAAAACTGGAACTTTAGAAGCATTCCGGACTTTACATTTTAACAGACTACCTTAATGAGCATCTTTTTACTTGGTCCTCACAATTATTACATGAAGTTAGTACAGTGGGTATCACCAAGGGTCAGAAAATACGTCACAAGCTAGAGAATGACAGAGCTGGACTTAAACCCCCAGTCTTCCAGATCTCAGATGCTTTCAGATATTTCTCTCTCTCTTTTCTATAATCAGGAGATAAAAAATGCAAAGGAGAGTGGAGAAATGTTTTGAAATGGAGAAATCCATTAGACTTGCCATGTAGTTTGGTCAACACCTTTGTCAATTTTCTTGTTCTGTGAAGTAACTTAGTAAAAAAAAGTTAATGACTAGAACTTCCTGATGTGTAGCTGGCTAACATGTTCACCTCAGAGACTGAGTGCGTAGACCTCCACTTGGCATTTCTGATTCCCCTAAGTTCTGGCTCGGCAGGACCTCACCACAGAATGTGCCTCCACCAACAACCCCACAGCCATCACGCCTGATGAGTACTTTAATGAAGAGTTTGATCTGAAAGACAGGGACATCGGAAGGCCGAAGGAGCTGACGATTAGAACACAAAAGTAAGAGAGACTCAGTGGCTACTTTCAACTTAGATTCTTGTTTTGGAAGTCATGCCCTTTTATGATGTCATGTGCAATTATTATTCTGTCCCCTTCCTTTAAAAATAATGTTTAAATTACTTTATCTGATAAAAGCTAGCAGTAGATTGCCCATCTTATTAGCCCTTCTCAAAACAGAATGTAGATTGCTAAGAATTCTGGATGGTTTGCACCAGCTGTCAATGTTGCTGTCAGTTCAGGCTGTTGTAGGGGGTGGTCAGAGGGCAAGCCATTTCCCGATTGCCAGATTTCAGGGCCATCGGAATTCTTCAGGGCTCTACTCCCTCCATAGCCTGAATTAAGACATCAGATAACAGGGAAGACTGGAGTAAGGAAGCCGGTGGTGTCTGGCCTACTGCATACAAGTAACTCATCTTCCGTGTACGGTGGAGATGGCCTCAGTCTTGTCTTGGTCGAATCCTGCAGGTTTAAAGCAACACTGTGGATGTGTGAGGAGTTTCCCCTCTCTCTCGTGGAACAGGTCATTCCCATCATTGACCTAATGGCCCCAACTAGTGCTCATTTTGCAAGACTGAGAGATTTCATCAAACTGGAATTCCCACCTGGATTTCCCATCAAAATAGGTATCGTTAAATAACCCACAGGAGCACTTGTAGGTTCTGCCCATTTTTGTGGGCGGCAGAGTGTGCTTCAGGAAATTTGAGCACTTGAGGCTAAAGCGGCATGCAGTAAATGTAAAGGAGGTCACAATTATCCTCAAGCTTAATTTGGTTGAAAGAGGTGTCATGATTCTTGGTTCATTTTGCGTATCAAAATTAGGAGACTCCCTAACCATTAGTTCTATTTACAGATGGTGCTGACACCTGTAAAAAGGCATAAAAATGTGACATATTCTTTGTTTTACTGTCAAACCCTACTTGTGAGCCTTTAAGCTAGTGCTAGTTTTTGAGGAAGATAATTTATACTATGATCCTTTAATAACATAACCATATACAATGCATATTTCTTGTGAGGAATTGGAAGTTTGGAGTTTTATATTCATGACACATTCTTGAATCCTGGCTTGATCATTTACTCACTGTGATCTAGGTAAAGTTGCTTACCCTCCGAAACTCAGTTTTCCCATCTGTGTATTGGGATGGTTGTTATGATCAAATGAAGTCATACCTCTGGAAAGTATTTGGTATAGTCCTAGCATAGTAAGCACTCACTAAATGATGGCATTATTATTCTTAGTAAAGTTTACTTATAAAAGCTTTTATTTTGTTAGAAATTCCCTTGTTTCATGTCTTAAACGCACGGATTACGTTTGGAAATGTTAATGGCTGTAGCACCGCTGAAGAAACTATATCTCAAAATGTAGAAGGGACCCAGGCTGATTCAGGTAAAAAAAAAAAAGTTGGGTTTTGTAATATTAAAAAAAAATTTATACATTCCATCATACTACTAATTCAGCTTGACATTGGAGTATCTTATGAAGTAGATATCTGTGAACGTTTTAGATCAAGTGAAAAGCAAGAGATAGAATATGTATGACCTTACTTTTTTAAAAAAAGCATATTTTTTTAATGGCTATGTTTTTTTTTAATTAAAGTATCATTGATGTACAATCTCTGAAGGTTTTTCACATGAACAACCTTGTGGTTTCAACATTCACCCATATTATCAAGTGCTCAACACCCCACCCCCATTGCAGTCACTGCCTATCAGCATAGTAAGATGCTATAGAGTCATTACTTATCTTCTCCGTGCTGTACTGCCTTCCCCCGTGACCACCCTATACTGTGATTGTGAATTACAGTGCTCCGTGATCCCCTTCTCCCTCCCTCCCCACCCCTTCCCCTTTGGTAACTGCTAGTCCCTTCTCAGAGTCTGTGAGTCTGCTGCTATTTTATTCCTTCAGTTTTGCTTTGTTGTTATACTCTACAAATGAGTGAAGTCATTTGGTACTTGTCTTTCTCTGCCTGGCTTATTTCACTGAGCATAATACCCTCTAGCTCCATCCATGTTGTTGCAAATGGTAGGATTGGTTTTCTTTTTATGGCTGAATAATATTCCACTGTGTATGTATGTACCACATCTTCTTTATCTATTCCTTTATTGATGGACACTTAGGTTGCTTCCGTATCTTGGCTATTGTAAATAGTGCTGTGATAAACATAGGGGTGCATATATCTTTTTGAATTAGGGATCTGTTTTGGGTAAATTCCTAGGATTGGAATTACTGGGTCAAATGGTATTTCTATTTTTAGTTTTTTGAGGAACCTCCATGTTGCTTTCCACAACAATTGAACTAATTAACATTCCCACCAACAGTGTATCAGGGTTCCCCTTCCTCCACATCCTCGCCAGCCTTTGTGGTTTCTTGTCTTTTGGATGTTGGCCATCCTAACTGGTGTGAGGTGGATCTCATTGTGGTTTTAATTTGCATTTCTCTGATGATTAGCGATGTGGAGCACATAGAAAAAGCATATTCTTAAAAAACAACTTTATTGAAGTGTAATGTGTATACAGTAAAATGCTCCCATTTTAAGTATGACATTCAGTGCATTTTGACATGTGTATATACCTGTGTAACAACCACCACGATCAATATGTACAGCATTCCTGTCATCTTCCCAAATTTCCTCAGGCTCCTTTGCCATCCGTCCAATAAATATTTTGGATGCTATTGTAAATGAATTTATTTTCTTAATTTTATTTCCCAGTTACTCATTGCTAGTGTATAGAAATATAATTAAAATTTTTTTTTCAGTTTTTTTTTGTGTGTGGTAAAAGTGTTCTGTGTCTTAGACTAGTTGAAGGGTACACAGACGTTTTATTATTCTCATTTTTATTTTAAGTTTACAGCTATCTCATATACTTTTTAATGTTGACTATATTTCATAAAAAAAGGAAAAAATAAAAAGATGCAGTGATGTGACTATATATACACACATGCTCACACACCCAAAAATATGCATCACATTCCTCAATGGCCATTAAACAGTGCTTACCTCTGCAATTTAGAAAAGAAAGGGTGTAGGGGGAGAAAGCTTTACTTTTCATTTTTCAGTCTTCAGCATTTTTTTTCTTATGACTATGAATTAATTTTATTAATGAAAAAAATCAAGGCAAAAACAAAAAGGCAATATTCTGGATACTTCCCTGTCAAGATTGCTCTTCCTCAAAATTTCTCACATAGTAGCAAACTGCTTTTAATAATTTTAATCCTTTTTCTTTAATTTTTTAAAATTTTTTGGTATGATTAATATACAATTACATGAGCAACACTGTGGTTACTAGATTCCCCAATAATCAAGTTCCCACCACACACCCCATTACAGTCACTGTCCATCAGCGTAGTAAGATGCTATAGAGTCACTACTTGTCTTCTCTGAGTTGTACAGCCCTCCCTGTGCCCCCCCACCACCGCTACATTATGTGTGCTAATCATATGCCCCTTAATCCCCTTATCCCTCCCTTCCCCCCACCCCCCAAGTCCCTTCCCTTTGGTAACTGTTAGTCCATTCTTGGGTTCTGTGAGTCTGCTGCTGTTTTGTTCCTTCAGTTTTTGCTTTGTTCTTATACTCCGCAGATGAGTGAAATCATTTGATACTTGTCTTTTTCGGCTTGGCTTATTTCACTAAGCATAATACCCTCTAGCTCCATCCATGTTGTTGCAAATGGTAGGATATTTCTTCTTATGGCTAAATAATATTCCATTGTGTATACGTACATCTTCTTTATCCATTCTTCTACTGATGAACACTTAGATTGCTTCCATATCTTGGCTATTGTAAATAGTGCTGTGATAAACATAGGGGTGCATATGTCTTTTTGAAACTGGGCTCCTGCATTCTTAGGGTAAATTCCTAGGAGTGGAATTCCTGGGTCAAATGGTATTTCTATTTTGAGTTTTTTGAGGAACCTCCATATTGCTTTCCACAATGGTTGAACTAATTTGCATTCCCACCAGCAGTGTAGGAGGGTTCCCCTTTCTCCACATCCTCACCAACATTTTCTGTTGTCTTTTGGACAGTGGCCATCCTAACTGGTATGAGGTGATATCTCAGTGTGGTTTTAATTTGCATTTCCCTGATGATTAGTGATGTGGAGCATCTTTTCATGTGCCTGTTGGCCATCTGAATTTCTTCTTTGGAGAAGTGTCTGTTCAGATCCTCTGCCCATTTTTTAATTGGATTATTTGCTTTTTGTTTGTTGAGGTGCGTGAGCTCTTTGTATATTTTGGATGTCAACCCCTTATGGGATATGTCATTTATGTATTCTCCCATACTGTCGGATGCCTTTTTGTTCTACTGATGGTGTACTTTGCTGTACAGAAATTTTTTAATTTGATATAGTCCCACTTGTTCATTTTTACTTTTGTATCCCTTGCCCGGGGAGATATGTTCATGAAGAAGTTGCTTATGTTTATATTCAAGAGAGTTTTGCCTATATTTTCTTCTAAGAGTTTTATGGTTTCATGACTTACATTCAGGTCTTTGATCCATTTCAAGTTTACTTTTGTGTATAGAGTTAGACAGTAACCCAGTTTCATTCTCTTACATGTAACTGTCCAGTTTTGCCAACACCAGCTGGTGAAGAGGCTGTCATTTCCCCATTGTATATCTATGGCTCCTTTATTGTATATTAATTGACCATATATTTTTCGGTTAATATCTCGACTCTCTATTCTGTTCCACTGGTCTATGGGTCTGTTCTTGTGCCAGTACCAAATTGTCTTGATTACTGTGGCTTTGTAGTAGAGCTTGAAGTCAGGGAGTGTAATCCCCCCTGCTTTATTCTTCCTTCTCAGGATTGCTTTGGCTATTCGGGGTCTTTTGTGGTTCCATATGAATTTTAGAACTATTTGTTCCAGTTCGTTGAAGAATCTCTTCGGTATTTTGATAGGGATTGCATTGAATCTGTAGATTGCTTTAGGCAGGATGGCCATTTTAACAATATTAATTCTTCCTAGCCAAGAGCATGGGATGAATTTCCATTTATTAGTATCCTCTTTAATTTCTCTTAGGAGTGTCTTGTAGTTTTCAGAGTATAGGTCTTTCACTTCCTTGGTTAGGTTTATTCCTAGGTATTTTATTCTTTTTGATGCAATTGTGAATGGATTTGTTTTCCTGATTTCTCTTTCTGCTAGTTCATCATTAGTGTATAGGAGTGCAACAGATTTCTGTGTATTAATTTTGTATCCTGCAACTTTGCTGAATTCAGATATTAGTTCTAGTAGTTTTGGAGTGGATTCTTTAGGGTTTGTTATGTACAATATCATGTCATCTGCAAGCAGTGACAGTTTGACTTCTTCCTTACCAATCTGGATGCCTTTTATTTCTTTGTGTTGTCTGATTGCCATGGCTAGGACCTCCAGTACTATGTTGAATAAAAGTGGGGAGAGTGAGAGTGGGCATCCCTGTCTTGTTCCCGATCTTAGATGAAAAGCTTTCAGCTTCTCACTGTTAAGTATGATGTTGGCTGTGGGTTTGTCATACATGGCCTTTATGATGTTGAGGTACTTGCCCTCTATACCCATTTTGTTGAGAGTTTTTATCATGAATGAATGTTGAACTTTGTTGAATGCTTTTTCAGCATCTATGGAGATGATCATGTGGTTTTTGTCCTTCTTTTTCTCGATGTGGTGGATGATATTGATGGATTTTCGAATGTTTTACCATCCTTGCATCCCTGGGATGAATCCCACTTCATCATGTTGTATGATTCTCTTGGGTATTTTTGAATTGGGTTTGCTAATATTTTGTTGAGTATTTTTGCATCTGTGTTCATCAGAGATATTGGTCTGTATATTTCTTTTTTTGTGGTGTCTTTGCTTGGTTTTGGTTTAGAGTGATGCTGGCTTCATAGAATGAGTTTGAAAGTATTCCCTCCTCTTCTGTTTTTTGGAAAACTTGAAGGAGATTGGGTATTATCTCTTCTCTATATATCTGATAAAATTCAGCGGTGAATCCATCTGGACCGGGGGTTTTGTTCTTGCATAGTTTTTTTTTTTCCACTTTATTTTATTTATTTATTTTTTTAAATATAATTTATTTTATTATCATTAATTTACAATTACATGTGCAATATTACGATTATTAAACTACCCCTTCATCAGGTCCCCCCCACCAAACCCATTACAGTCACTGTCCATCAGCGTAGTGAGATGCTATAGAATCACTACTTGTCTTCTCTGAGTTGTACTGCCCTCCCCGTGCCCCCCCAACATTACATCTGCTAGTCGTAATGCCCCTTTTTCCCTCTTATCCCTCCCTTCCCACCCATTTTCCCCAGTCCCTTTCCCTTTGGTAACTATTAGTCCGTTCTTGGGTTCTGTGAGTCTGCTGCTGTTTTGTTCCTTCAGTTTTTTTCTTTGTTTTATACTCCACATATGAGTGAAATCATTTGATACTTGTCTTTTTCGGCTTGGCTTATTTCACTGAGCATAATACCCTCTAGCTCCATCCATGTTGTTGCAAATGGTAGGATTTGTTTTCTTCTTATGGCTGAATAATATTCCATTGTGTATATGTACCACATCTTCTTTATCCATTCATCTACTGATGGACACTTAGGTTGCTTCCATTTCTTGGCTATTGTAAATAGTGCTGCAATAAACATAGGGGTGCATCTGTCCTTTTCAAATTGGGCTGCTGCATTCTTAGGGTAAATTCCTAGGAGTGGAATTCCTGGGTCAAATGGTATTTCTATTTTGAGTTTTTTGAGGAACCTCCATACTGCTTTCCACAATGGTTGAACTAATTTGCATCCCACCAGCAGTGTAGGAGGGGTTCCCTTTTCTCCACATCCTTGCCAACATTTGTTGTTGTTTGTGTTTTGGATGTTGGCCATCCTTACTGGTGTGAGGTGATATCTCATTGTGGTTTTAATCTGCATTTCTCCGATGATTAGCAATGTGGAGCATCTTTTCATGTGCCTGTTGGCCATCTGAA